>AWOL01S0053575.1:6350-16537 GCA_000715115.1 Nicotiana otophora
TTGTATTTGCAACTTCTGTTGTTAAACTTTAGGACATCATGTCCTTAACTTCATATGTATAGTGTAAATGTTAAGGATATGGTGTCCTTAACTTCATGAGTGATGAATAAATATTAAGGACATGGTGTCCTTAATTTCATATGTGCAGTGTAAATGTTAAGGATATAGTGTCCTTAACTTCATGAGTGATGTGTAAATATTAAGGACATGGTGTCCTTAACTTCATATGTGTTGTGTAAATGTTAAGGACATGTTGTCCTTAACTTCATGTGTGCAATGTAAATGTTAAGGACATAATATCATTAACTTGTATTTGCAACTTCTATTGTTAAACTTTAGGACATCATGTCTTTAACTTCATATGTGCAATGTAAATATTAAGGACATCATGTCCTTAACTTCATATGTGCAGTGTAAATGTTAAGGATATGATGTCCTTAACTTCATGTGTGCAATGTAAATATTAAGGACATAATATCATAAATTTGTATTTGCAACTTCTGTTGTTAAATTTTAGGACATCATGTCCTTAACTTCATATGTAAAGTGTAAATGTTAAGGACATGGTGTCCTTAACTTCATGTGTGCAATATAAATGTTAAGGACATATTGTCCTTAATATTTTACACATTACTCATGAAGTTAAGGACACCATGTCCTTAATATTTACACATCACTCATGAAGAAAGGATAAAAAAGACTTTTCGTATCAATTTTAATAGAGTAGTGGCTATTTTTGCTCAACATTAAAAACACTGGCTAAAAAGTAAATACCACTTAAAAAGGTGGCTATACCACGCCATTTCTACATTTCTTAAAGACAAAGGAGAAACTTCTAGACGTGAAGTATTTGCAACCATAGCCGATGTTGCTCATATTCAAATATAATTTACATGTTGTTGAAATATATCCCAAAGAAAATTGTCACGTTGAATATTTGGTATGACAATCCTATTTTACGTAAATAATATTAGTTGTTCATATGATAATTGGACCTTCAACAATTAACTTACGCTTGTATTTTCATCCCTTAAATTTAGTGTAAATTATCTCACACATTCTTATATTATTCGTACCATTTAAAAGGTCTATACTTATTAGGTGGAAATCAAATAGGAAGATCCTATCGTCAAGATAGATTTATAATAATATCTTTTTAAACTCTCAGTGAAGGTCAATTTGTCCATGAGGAAAAACAATTTCTGTTACATAATTTTGAATAATTTATTACATTTAGAAGTGAACTAGGTAAATTATAAGTGAAGTAGTAGTACTTTTATCTTCACACACTCAACTTAAACACTTTGTAATAATTAAAATTATTTACGAGCAAATGAAGAGACTATCATTACAATCTCGTCATTATATTGAATTAAAAGAGAAACTGAATTAAATTTCTCAAGTTTATAATTCAAGTTGAAGTATTATAATCGTCCATATAAGTTTGCCTTTTCCTTTAAGGTGCCCATATGATTATCTTTCTTTGTGTTGTTCACATAAACATGAGAAGATTGTCTTTGATAATGCATAAAAAAGTTTCAATTTCCTTCTTTTTTTCGTATGATCTCACCATTGACAAACAATTAAAATGCTAATTGTATACGGTAAAAACCGGTTAGTCCTTCGTTCGAACTAGTCGAAATGGTAATGCATTGGATCGAAGATCAGGTTGAGGTCCAAAGTCAGGTCATCAAGCTCCGAGCCCTGGGAATCGATCAATGTCGAGCTCGAATCCAAATCGAACTATGATGAAGTTATCAAGCTTACGAGGCAGAAACCGACTAACACTGTCCCTGAATCAATACAAGGCTCCGAATCATAATCGAGCTCGAGTCAAGATCGAGAGCTCGAGTCGATATCGAGATCGAGACAATATCGAGCTCATAGATAAAAGTCGTTGCAACCGCACTAGGAGAGAGAATCTTGGCAGGAATTATGGAAAAACTGATTTATCATGGGTCTCCCACTATGTATTTTTAATTATATCTAAAGTAGGATCCCTCAACTATAAAGATGTTGGTTATTATTTCTGTAAAGGATCAAGTTTTGCATACACTGTAACTCAGATATCATATACTCTTATTCTGAAGAATTATCCCTTTTCAGCTTCATAGGTTGACTCATCTTGCTCAATCCTTAAATCATCCTCCTTCCAACTTTGCTTATTTTTTATTCTCTACAGTCAATATTCGATATTTCCATTCGTCTTTACGATTTGTGTAAAGTTATATCACATATTCTTAGAACTAGATACAAATTCAACTCTATTCATTTTTCGGGTAAACACTAATCTTATTGGCAACAGGACCTGTTGAAATCAAATACAAGATCAGTCTTGAAAGGTGGTTGTTTGACACTTTGAAGTACTTTCACTTTTAATAATTGAAGCATCACTAATGTCACAGAAGAAATAGTTTTGATGGACTGATGAAGTTGTCTACCTGTGTACTTCTGAGGGAGTAGTAATTATTGATCCAACAACTTATTTGAGGAGGTAACTTTTCAATCTCACTACTGAGGATGGATGATACNACTCTTATTCTGAAGAATTATCCCTTTTCAGCTTCATAGGTTGACTCATCTTGCTCAATCCTTAAATCATCCTCCTTCCAACTTTGCTTATTTTTTATTCTCTACAGTCAATATTCGATATTTCCATTCGTCTTTACGATTTGTGTAAAGTTATATCACATATTCTTAGAACTACATACAAATTCAACTCTATCCGTTTTTTGGGTAAACAGTTTGGCGCCTACCGTGGGGCTAGGGATAACAATGGTTATTTGATACAAATCTGCAATACACACCATTTTACACTTGGCTTTTGAAAGTGTCTTTGACTTTGGATTAGCAATGGCAAACCCTCGATTAATGGCCTTACCCATTGACAATGAAGCTTGCCTTCAGGATGAAAACAACAACTTGACGCCTAGGGCCGGAAGGCCGCTTGTCGATGTCATTGAAGCTCGAGTCGACGTACCTAAAACTCAAGTCGAAGTACCACTGGATGTCTATTCGCATATGGCCCTTGAGGCATACCAACGTTCTAAAGCCGAAAATAGCATTCATGGTGGTACTCGATCTGTAGCTCGAGACACCCATAACGTTGAGGAAAACGGAGTCAGCTTGCGTATGATTTTTGAAATGCTGCAAGCCTAACAGGTAGCAATAGCTAAGTTACAGAGCCAAACCCAGGTATCAAGAAGGCCGGATCCCAGTCCACCTCGAGAAATTATCCACAGAACGGAGCCAGCCATAGTAAGGTCAAATGAGCAAGAATCGGGGACTACTCTCGAAATTGCTAAGATACTCAAGGAGCTCACAAAGCGGATCGAAGCAAATGATAAAAAAGTAAAAACTTATAACTCCAGGGTCGATCAGATCCCAAGGGCACCACCAATGATAAAAAGGGTTGGATTTCAAAAGATTCGTGCAAAAGCCTTTTTCCCTCGAGTGCAGCCCCAAAACCAATCCCCAAAAAATTCTTTATGCCCGAGATTCCCAAATATAACGGGACGACCGACCCAAACGAGTACGTCACCTCTTACCCGTGTGCCATCAAAGGTAACGATTTAGAAGATGATAAAATTGAATCTGTGTTGTTTAAAATATTCGGAGAGACCCTCTCGAAGGGAGCAATGATTTGGTATCACAACCTGCCACTAAATTCCATCGACTCATTTACCATGTTAGCATATTCTTTCATAAGAGCACACGCCGATGCCATAAAAGTCGCAACAAGGAAATCGAATCTTTTCAAAGTAAAACAAAGGGATAATGAAATGCTGAGGGAGTTTATGTCCCGATTTCAAAGGGAATGTATGGAATTGCCACCAGTCACAGTCGATTGGGCCGTTCAAGCTTTCACCCAAGGGTTGAACGAGAAAAGTTCGATATCATCACGTCGGTTAAAACAAAATTTGATTGAATATCCAACTATAACTTGGGCAGATGTGCACAATCGATATCAGTCAAAAATCAGAGTCGAAGACGACCCATTAGGCGCTCCTTCCGGATTAGTACATCCAAACATGTCGGTTATTAAAAACCAGAGGGACATCAACACAGAGACAAGGTCGAACCGAGACCGATATCAACCATACACCACAAATCGAAGGAACGATGGTTCGGGACGCAATTCAGCCTGGAACAATCGAAGAAGTGATCGAGGATAAAATTCTCGGGGACTTATGAGCAAAAGTGGTTTTGACAAATATGCCGATCCTATAGAGGCACATCGATTATCAGAAATATAACTTTAGCATCGATGCATCGGTCATTGTATCGGCAATCGGAAGGATCAAAGATACTAGATGGCCCAAACCCATGCAAACCGATCCTTCCCAAAGAAACCTAAATTCAATGTGCAAATATCATGGCACACATGGCCACAAGACCGAGGATTGCAGACAATTAAGGGAGAAAGTAGCCCGTCTATTCAATGAGGGTCACCTTCGAGAGTTCCTCAGCGATCGAGCCAGGAACCATTTCAGAGAGAAAGATGCCAACAGAAAAAATGAACATGAGGAACCTCATCATATCATTCATATGATCATCGTTGGGGTCGACACCCCACAGGGACCCATACTCAAATGCACCAAGATACCGATCACTAGAGAAAAACGAACCCGAGATTATATGCTCGAAGACACTTTATCATTCAACAACGAAGAGGACGAAGGCATATCTCAGCCTCACAACGATGCTCTGGTAATTTCTATGTTATTAAATAAAGTTCAAGTTAAACGTGTTTTAGTGGATCCAGGTAGCTCTGCGAATATCATTTGATCGAGGGTCGTGGAGTAGCTCGGTCTGCAAAATAAAGTTGTGCCCCCAGCTCGGGTCTTAAACGACTTCAATATGGCCAGTGAAATGACTAAATGGAAGATTATTCTACCAGTGAACGTGGCTGGGACCATCTAAAATACCAAATTCCATGTAATCGAGGGTAACATGAGGTACAATGCCCTACTCGGAACGCCTTGGATCCACAATATGAGGGCTGTACCTTCGACTCTCCACCAAGTGATGAAATTCCCGACGTCGGATGGTGTAAAAATAGTATACGGGGAGCAGCATGCTGTGAAAGAAATGTTTGTTGTCGATGAAGTGACACCGACATCAACACTATCAACCTCGGAAAGGTCAAGCATCAAAGCTAAGCGAAAAGTTAAATAGAAATCACAGCCGCCAACCTCCACCGAATCAAGGAAGCAAGAAAAAGAAAAAGAAGAGGAGGATTTTCTGACCCCTCGAACTTTTGTCATCCCCGGAGATTCTGACGCGACCAAATCAGCGGTCGAAGAGCTGGAACATGTTATATTGATCGAGCATCTTCCCAAGAGAAAGGTATACCTGGGAATGGGATTGACTCCCGAACTCAGGAAAAAACTTATTCAATTTCTTATCGATAACATAGATTGTTTTGTTTGGTCCCATTTAGACATGACAAGGATCCCACCGTTGATAACAATGCTCCCTAGGTTCAAACCGGTGAAACAAAAAAGAAGACCTCAGTCCGAGGTAAAGCACGCATTCGTAAAGGACGAGGTAACTAAACTTCTCAAAATAGGGTCGATTCGTAAAGTGAAATATCCCCAATGGTTAGCCAATATAGTCGTAGTCCCTAAAAAAGGGAACAAACTTAGAATGTGTGTAGATTATAAGGATTTAAACAAGGCGTGCCCCAAAGATTCTTTTCTACTGTCTAACATCGAACGCACGATCGATGCCACGATCGGCCACGAGATCCTTACTTTTCTCGATGCCTATTCCAGGTACAATCAAATTCAAATGAATCCAAGGGACCGAGAAAAAACTTCATTTATCATAAAGTATGGAACATATTGTTATAATGTAATGCCCTTCGGGCTAAAAAATGCAGGAGCTACTTACCAACACCTAGTAAATAAAATATTCAAAGAACAAATAGGTAAGTCAATGGAAGTTTATATTGATGACATGCTAGTTAAGTCCCTACGCACAGAGGACCATTTGACTCATTTGCAGGAGACGTTCGAGATTTTAAGGATATACAACATGAAGCTCAACCCCTAGAAATGTGCTTTTGGGGTTGGTTCGAGCAAGTTCCTTGGCTTCATGGTATCGAATCAGGGAATCGAGATCAATCCTGATAAAATCAAGGCCATCGAAGACATCACAGTCATGGATAGCGTAAAATCCGTGCAGAAGCTAACCGGACGGATAGCCGCCTTAGGACAATTCATTTCGAGGTCGTCGGATCGAATCCACAGATTCTTCTCTCTACTCAAAAAGAAGAACGATTTCGCGGGACACCGGAATGCCAACATGCATTAGAAGAATTAAAGTGATACTTGTCGAGCCCGCCACTGCTTCACACACCAAAGGTAGATGAGAAACTTTACTTATACTTGGCGGTATCGGAAATTGCGGTAAGTAGCGTCCTAGTTCGAGAAAAGCAAGGTACGCAATTTCCTGTGTATTATGTAAGTCGAACCTTAGGAGAAGCAGAAACTAGATATCCATACTTAGAGAAATTGGCACTTGCACTGATAAGCGCCTCTAGAAAGTTAAGACCATACTTTCAATGTCACTCCATATGCGTGTTAACCACGTACCCACTTCATAATATTTTGCACAAGCCCGAACTATCGGGCCGATTGGCCAAATGGGCCGTCAAACTCAGTGGGTACGATATCGAATATCAACCCCGTATGACCATCAAGTCTCAAATTTTAGCAGACTTTGTAGCCGACTTCACGCCAACCCTCGTACCCGAAGTTGACAAAGAACTCTTGATAAAATCGGGTACATCATCGGGGATTTGGACCCTCTTCACAGATGGTGCTTCGAATGTGAAAGGGTCCGGGATTGGCATCATTTTGAAACCCCCCACGGGTGGCACTATTAGGCAATCCATCAAAACTTTTAGGTTGACTAACAATGAGGCCGAGTACGAGGCCATGATTGCAGGTCTCGAGATAGCTAAAAGCTTGGAAGCAGAAGTCATTGAAGCCAAATGTGACTCTTTACTAGTGGTGAATCAAGTAAACAAAATCTTCGAGGTTCGAGAAGATAGAATGCAAAGGTATTTGGACAAATTATAGCTAACTTTGCACCGTTTCAAGGGATGGATGCTACAACATATGCCTCGAGAACAAAACAATGAAGCTGATGCACTCGCAAATTTGGGGTCATCAGTCGAGGAAGATGAGATCGACTCGGGGACTGTCGTTCAACTCTCGGGATCCGTAATCGAGGAAGGTCATGCCGAATTAAATTCTACAAGCATAACCTGGGATTGGAGGAATAAGTATATTGAATACTTGAATAACGGAAATATCCCATCGAACCCTAAAGAATCGAGGGCCCTACAAACCAAAGTTGCTCTAGTCACGTTGGCTGAAGATGGAACATTATACAGAAGGATGTTCTATGGATCATTGGCAGTATGCTTAGGACCAGGAGACACAGATTATATTTTACGAGAGGTCCATGAAGAAACTTGTGGAAACCACTCCGACACCGAACCACGGATTCACAAAATCATCAGAGTAGGATACTACTGGGATAGCATGGAAAAGGACACTAAGGAATTTGTTCGAAAATGTGATAAATATAGGTTTGCACCGATGATCCATCAATGCGGAGAACAACTTCATTCAGTCCTGTCCCCATGGCCATTCATGAAATGGGGGATGGATATCGTTGGTCCTCTACCATCAGCCCCAGGTAAAGCTAAGTTCATTTTGTTTATGACTGCTTATTTCTCTAAATGGGTTGAAGCACAGGCATTCGAGAAAGTGAGAGAAAAAGAAGTTATAGACTTCATCTAGGATCACATTGTGTGTCAATTTGGGATACCCACAGAAATAGTATGCGACAATGGTAAACAATTTATCGGTAGTAAAGTGACAAAATTTCTCGAAGACCATAAAATAAAAAGGATATTGTCAACACCATATCACCCCAGTGGGAACGGACAAGCCGAATCGACAAATAAAACTATCATCCAAAACCTGAAGAAAAGGTTGAACGAAACTAAAGGAAATGGAGAGAAATTCTGCCCGAAGTTCTTTGGGCATATCGAACAACATCAAAGTCCAGTACGGGGGCAACTCCATTTTCCTTAGTGTATGGCCCCGAAGCATTAATTCCAATCGGAAAACCCAGCGCAAGGTTTCGACATACATCGGAGGAATCAAACCACGAGGCTATGAATAGTAGCCTCGAATTATTAGATGAAAATCGAGAAGCGGTACTTGTTCGAATGGCTGCGCAAAAGCAACGGATCAAAAGATACTATAATAGAAGAACCAAGCTTCGCCATTTTAAAATCAGGGACTTAGTGCTAAGGAAAGTCACCGTTAGTACCCAAAATCCAAATGAAGGAAAACTGGATCCAAACTGGGAAGGACCGTATCAAGTTCTCGAAAACGTCGGTAAAGGATCATACAAGCTCGGTATTATAAATGACAAACAACTATCAAGCAACTGGAATGTGTCGCACCTAAAACAATACTACTGCTAAGGTACGGCCATCCCATATTTGTTTATATTTCTAAACTAACCCTTGCAGAAGTTCGATCAGGAACAAGGATGGATCCTTCAATACGAAGCCCTAGATCTGAAAGCACGCGTTGCACTCTTTTTCCCTTAGACCGGTTTTATCCCAAATGGGTTTTTCGGCAAGGTTTTTAATGAGGCAACCAATAATCNTCGGTAAAGGATCATACAAGCTCGGTATTATAAATGACAAACAACTATCAAGCAACTGGAATGTGTCGCACCTAAAACAATACTACTGCTAAGGTACGGCCATCCCATATTTGTTTATATTTCTAAACTAACCCTTGCAGAAGTTCGATCAGGAACAAGGATGGATCCTTCAATACGAAGCCCTAGATCTGAAAGCACGCGTTGCACTCTTTTTCCCTTAGACCGGTTTTATCCCAAATGGGTTTTTCGGCAAGGTTTTTAATGAGGCAACCATTGATCGTGCTAACTTAGAAGCAATTCGACAGTATCCGAGGCCTCTTTACAATCGACCTCGAATACTGGGGGGCATTACCCCCTCAAATATATCAAGTTCGATGCAAGAAAGTTACTTCATCATAACAGGGTTCCGATAGGAAAAATTGTAAGAGCCAAATGGTCAAAATGCACCATGCTCATGTAGTTGGCCCGAGTCTTGACGCAAAACATGAACACGTGTATAATGACTTACAAAGAGAAATTTCTTCTTTACCGATATCTTATATCCAAGAAAACTTCCTCTATTTCGAGACTTATTATGCAAACATGCTTAAGGTCTGACCACTACCCCTTAAATGAGGGACTGCCAACCGAAAATCAATGAGTTCGAGCTACCATTCTCACTCGGGGACTATCTACGAAGCCCAAGGGCTACCCTACTTCGAGTTCGAGCAAGCACTCACTCGACCATTAAGCCTACGGGCTATGTTACTTCGAGTTCGAATCACTAACTCGACTACTAAGACTACGAGCTACTCTTATTTCGAGTTCGAGCAGGCACTCACTCCACCATTAAGCCTACAGGCTGTATTACTTCGAGTTCGAATCACTTACTTGACTACTAAGCCTACGGGCTACTCTTATTTCGAGTTCGAGCAAGCACTCACTCGACCATTAAGCCTGCGGGCTATATTACTTCGAGTTCGAATCACTTACTTGACTACTAAGCCTACGGGCTACTCTTATTTCGAGTTCGAGCAAGCACTCACTCGACCATTAAGCCTGCGGGCTATATTACTTCGAGTTCGAATCACTTACTTGACTACTAAGCCTACGGGCTACTCTTATTTCGAGTTCGAGCAAGCACTCACTCGACCATTAAGCCTGCGGGCTATATTACTTCGAGTTCGAATCACTTACTTGACTACTAAGCCTACGGGCTACTCTTATTTCGAGTTCGAGCAAGCACTCACTCGACCATTAAGCCTGCGGGCTATATTACTTCGAGTTCAAGCAATTACCCACCCATCTACTAAGCCTACATGCTTCCTCATTTCATGTTTGAACAAGAACTCACTCGATTATAAAGGCTACAAGGTCCAAATCCGATCAAATTGCCTAAAGCCTTATGAAAACCTTCATAAGGCATGAATGAAACAAAATCTTCACAAGGCAGAAAATAAAACAGAGGCAAGTCGGGAAAAGAAAAGATATATATATATATATATATA
>AWOL01S0053575.1:18294-30678 GCA_000715115.1 Nicotiana otophora
GTCCGAAATGGAAACTAAGGGCTAAGTTTCTTGGTTATCTCCGAGGGCTGTCTCTTCTCCATCGGGCTCCTCCCCACTCTTGGACCCGCTCTTGCTCTCATCATCTTCATCATCGTCATCATCGGATGCCAAGGCTTCAGCATCAGCTTCGAGCTCTTTAACCCTTTTTATCTCTTCAGTGAGATCGAAACCTCGAGCATGGATCTCCTCGAGGGTCTCCCTCTAATATCGGCACTTAGCAAGTTCGGCAACCAAATATGCTCGAGTGTTGGCGGTCTCGGCTGCCTTTCTTGCTTGTACCTGAGCAGCTTCAGCATCGGCCCGATAGATGGCCACGAATGCATCCACATCTGCCTTTGCCTTTTCGGTGTCAGATTCGGCCTTGGCAAGTTCAGAGGCCAATCGAGCCTCGAGCTCCTCTATTCTTCTTGCTTGAACCAAGATTTTCTCCTTCATACTTTGAAGTTGGCTTTCGGCTGATGATAATTGGGCTCGAGCAACCTCTTTCTCTGTAGCAAAGCGGTCCATACCTTCTTTCTACTTCAAGGACTCCGCTCTTATCACATCGACCTCCTCACAAAGTTTCCTGATCATCTCAAGTTTCTGCTACAGCTGTGAGACCGAAATATTAGCCATCGTTCCGGTATCGAGCCCATAGGCTTTTGATAGTATCATTACCTGCTCGGACAAATCGGTCTGATCTTGGTGAGCCTTGGCCAACTCATCTCGGAGGTCTTTGATTTCCTCTCCCCTTTGCCCTAAGAGAAGTTTAAGGGCATTCCTCTCCTCCGTGACCCATTGAAGGTTGGCCTCATATTGACGCAACTTAGTTTGAGATCGAGAACATGCTTCTCGATGAACTGCTGCGGCCTGCAAAGAAAGAAGAAACGAAGTTGGAAAATAAAAACAAACATAAAAGTAATATCAACGAAGAGAGTTAAAGCTTACCCGATTTAGAGCTTGCTGCACTTCGCAGAAAAGGCCCGACACATCACTAGGGCCAGTAGAGTCCTCGACCCCAGTAAACAAACCGCATAAGGGATCCTCCCCTTCATGAGATCGGTTCATCTTGAGGACCCCCAAAGCTTGGGATTCCCGAATCGTCCCTTCGAAAAAAGCAGGGAAAGTGGGCGAGTCTTCGATTACTACTGCCCCAAGTGAGTCGCATGGGGCATTCTCTTTGGTCCAAAGAGAGTCAGGAACGGCCACCTTCAGACATATCCACCATCCGTTGACTTCGATGGGAAATATCCTCGATCCTCAATGGCTCGGGGACTTTGCCTGAATATTCCCCCGATATACCCTCAGTTTGAGGCGGAGCCTTGCAAACCACCATCGATCCAGCTGCCTGTGGGGCATCGATGGTTTTCTTCACTCGGGCCACCAGTACGGACCTGTCATCTTTTTCTTCTTCCTCGTCTTCATCCCTCAAATGCCGAACTGATTTTAAGGTTAAAAGGATGATATTCTTCCTCGACTTATGAGCCTTCGGTTTTGGGTTTTCGAGAGTAGAGGCCCTTTTTCTCTTATTGTCCTTCGCCGATTTAAAAGCCGGAGTCAAAGTTTCCTCCTCGCCGGACAGGGGTCTCAAAACCGCATCCTTGCCCAAACCTACACACAAGAAAATTGATTTGAGTATACGGAAATTAAATCGAACTATCAATGATGCGAGAAAGGAGATTACCATGATTTTTGGCCTCCCATCGGCCCTTTGACAAATCGCGCCACGAGCGCTCGGCATACGTAAAAGTCAAAGCCAGGGCCCGTACCCAGTTCTTGAGGTAGGGAACTGCATAGGGCATCCAAGGAACAGTTGCACCACAAAAGGGGATATCAGTAAGAAAGGAAATGGAGGGGCAAACAATGGGAGGTAACAACAAAGTTACACTTACGCTTCATGTTCCATTCTTTGGGAAATGGCATATTCTCGGTCGGTATTAGGTCCGATGTCTTCACTCAAACGAACCTTCCCATCGAGCCTCAATCCTTGTCCTCATATATGCTTGAGAACAGAACCTTGGTAGCCCGGCACTGGAGTTTTATTAACCCGTCTCGAAAGAGGCGGGGGAAGTACAATCTAATGAGGTGGTAGAGGGTGAAAGACATCCTCTCGATTTTGTTCACAAAGAAACGGATCAGAATAACGACCCGCCAAAAAGAAGGATGGATTTGGCCTAAGGTTATTTGGTATTTACGGCAAAAATAATGATGACAGGGTCGAGGAGGCCTAACGTGAAAGGGTAAGTGTACACACTTAAAAACCCTTCCACATGAGTAGTAATATCCTATTCGGGAGACGGAACTACCACTTCTTTGTTCCCTCAATTATAGTCTTTCTTTATATGTTCGAGATATCCTCTGGTAATCGAACACATATACCTCGATACTAGCTCACATCAGCCCGGAACCGAAAAGCCTTTGTTGAACTTAAAATTGGAGGTATGAACACATGCTACGGGAACACACTCCTCAGGCCGTGGATCCACCAGTGTTTTGTCAGCGGCAGATTGGGAAGAAGAAGCTTTTTCTTTTTGGGGGACGATCTTTGATGTTTTTACCATTTTTGGATTTAAAGATATAACAAAGATATGGTGTTTTGAAGAAGGATTTTGCAGTGAAGAATCACAGATTTGCGAATGAATTCAGAAGGTGTGAGAAAGAAGCTAGAAAATTTAGCGTTTGGAGATGTAAAAGTGATTAAAAGTGAAAAGGGGGTTTATTTATAGGTAGAGCAATGGCGGTTCAATTTCGATAATGACTGACCATTGTCTGACACACATTAAATACCTAGGTAAACTGAACCGACGGGATAACTATCACGCACGTCATGATCGGACTCGATGCAAACTTCAGTATATATCTAATCGTACCGTTGAAAAATCATGTCGTTTCTCGCTACATCCTTCCCAAGAAACGAGGGGACTATCTATATATGGTAAAAACCGATTAGTCCTTCGTATGAACTGGTCGAAATGGTAATGCATTGGATCGAAGATCAGGTTGAGGTCCAAAATCAGGTCATTAAGCTCCGAGCCCTGGGGACCGATCAATGTCGAGTTGGATATCATTATCGAGCTCGAATCCAAATCGAACTATGATGAAGTTACTGATCTTACGAGGCAGAGACCGACCAACACTGTCCCCGAATCAATACAAGGCTCCGAATTAGAATTGAGCTCGAGTCAAGATCGAGAGCTTGAGTTGATATCGAGCTCATAGACAAAAGCCGTTGCAACCATACTAGGAGAGAGAATCTTAGCAGGAATTATGGAAAAGCTGATTTATCATGAGTCTCCCACTATGTATTTTTAATTGTATCTAAAGTAGGATCCCTCCACTATAAAGGAGTTGTTTATTACTTCTGTAAAGGAACAAGTTTTGCATACACTGTAACTCAAATATCATATACTCTCATACTGAAGAATTATCCTTTTTCAGCTTCATAGGTTGACTCATCTTGCTCAATCCTTAAATTATCCTCCTTCCAACTTTGCTTATTTTTTATTCTCTACAGTCAATATTCGATATTTCCATTCGTCTTTACGATTTGTGTCAAGTTATATCACATATTTTTAGAACTACATACAAATTAAACTCTATCCGTTTTTCGGGTAAACACTAATCTTATCGGCAACATGACCTGTTGAAATCAAATACAAGATCAGTCTTGAAAGGTGGTTGTTTGACACTTTGAAGTACTTTCACTTTTAATAATTGAAGCATCACTAATGTCACAGAAGAAATAGTTTTGATGGACTGATGAAGTTGTCTACCTGTGTACTTCTGAGGGAGTAGTAATTATTGATCCAACAACTTATTTGAGGAGGTAACTTTTCAATCTCACTACTGAGGATGGATGATACCTTTGCTCCTTTCTTTTTTCTTTTAAAAAAATTCCCTATAAATTCTTTTAGAAATTTGTTTGTTGATTTATTTAATTAATTAAAACTTGTAAAGATGCATGGAGTGTCCCCTTTATTAAAGGTTACCTATGAGTTATGATATTTCTGGTGGATGACATGATACACAATACACATGCAATTAGGGAATTCATTAGGTTGTGTTCTTCCTTATATAGTTCTATTGATTTTTAGAAGCTTTTCCCCCGAATTTGCAGGATGCTTCTAAAAAACAAGGGAAAATCACAAATTGAACCAAACTCTAAAAATTATAATTTAATTATAAACTTGTGTAATTTTTCTAATTTTTTTAATCAAAATTAAGGATACGCGTGTAGCGCACGTGTTCAGAAACTAGTATATCATAAGGAAGAATACTACCTCAGAGTTAACCTCAAGCAAAAGATGTATTATATACTTAGAATTTTCTCCCTTCGAACAAAAAATATTTCCTCCACTAATCTACAAGGTTTACTTCTACATTAAAACTTTTTATAAGGAATGAATACGCAGCTCCATTTTCCCCTTACGTTCCCCTCTAAAAAGCTCCCCTTCTGATCTTCCCCAGGTGCACAAGCATGTAACCACAGTATATATAGATGTAGCTCAAAGCTATAAGCCTATAACTATCTTGCAATTTCTGAGTGATGGATAAAAGAAAAATATCATAAGTTGAGCTGGAATCCATTTTTTAGTACTAATATTTTTTCTTTCTTTGCAGGAAATAATTAAACTAAAAGAAAAAGGAACAAAAGAAAAAGTTCAGTTTTCAAATTTGCAAAGAAGAACTATAATGATAAAAGTTAAAAGTAAAGTGATGTATGCAACTTGACAAATGATGAAAGTATTTGTGCACATGAAAAAATCCAAGCAAATGGCCCACTTGCCGATTTGGAGAATTACATTTCAGCAAACTTTACAACTACAAGAACATGCAAGTTACCAACTTGAAAAAATATATGTGAGAAATCAATGTACATAATATATTTTTCCGTCTATAAATAGCGCTACATTGAGCTTCTCACTAGAACAGAAAATTGAGAGGAAGGCTTCTTCTTTTCCTTGATTCTTTCAGTACTTTCTTTTCTTCTTTTAGCTATTACAGTATCTTCATTTCTAGTTCCGAATAAATTATAATGTTGGAAATTACTCTACCACCTATTTTTAATTTAATAGGGGGAATTATTCTCTTGAATATTTCTTTCTATTTTCTTATTTAATGAGCAAGAATATTTCCGTTGTCAGTACTAACTCCATTATGGAGTAATTTTTCTTATGTTGGAAGAATCACAGATCTTAATATTTCTATATAATAGTAGATATTATCCCTCAATTTCTCATGTTTGAGCTGAAGTTTTTTCCATTTAAATTTTATGTGCTTTATAGTTAGGTGTTATTTGATTTGTTAACATCTATCTATTTCGTACTAGATATTAACTTTTTACTAATTCTGTAATCGAAAGAAGTTGAAGAGTAATATAGTTAATTTTGTTATTGATAGATGTTAACTTTTATTTAGTGATATCACTCTTATATGTTAAAATTGATTCTACACTTATTTGTAATCGAAATAGGCGAAATATTCTAGTAATTAGTTATAACAAGTAGGGTAACCGAAAGAGACTTACTAAAAAGAACAAGTTTTAGTTTAAGCATATATTTCTGGCTCATTAATATTACTATTTTGACGATTAATTTATATAACCAAGAGGATTGCAATTAATTGTTCAACTTAAGTAATAATATATAAATGTAATCGTGAGAGACATTTTTACATTTGTGAGAAATAGAAATTGAAGGATAATTTTATCTATTATATAATAGAAATATTAAGTGAAGTTATGATCCCAACACTATTTTATTATATTTGTAAAAAACAAACTATTTTGTATTGCTCTATTCATGCATTTTTAGTTAGTTAATTCACAACTCAACTCTTCCTGGTTTTCTCAAATAGTGATTAAAACAAGAAACGTCTGTAGAATAGATAAACCAATCTATGTGGGTTCGATATCTTTCTATACTATAATTTGACAGAGTACGAGTTTAAATTTTATACACGCCAGACACTCGTCAAATTTTTGGTGCTGTTGTCGGAGATTGGCAACATCTACTTCAGATTAATTATTTTATTATTAATTTGAGAACTTGCTATTATTATTATTATTATCTTTTTTTTTTGCTACTGTAACTATTGTTACTAGTAATGTCTTTCTAGTTTTCTCTTATTAACAATATTACTACATACTATTTTCATATCGTTTTCTCTCTTCATCTTTTTAATTTTTATTTTACTGTACAATATCGTACTATTGTTTCTAGGATCAGCTAGCTCTTTTCATTAAAAAATAATTAATAATTTGCTTTAAGAATTTCAGGTAATTTATGACTCGCTCTTCTACAAAAGAGTTAGCAAGTTACGACCCAAAAATTAAAAAATCTCTTCGATTGCGCAGGAAAGGACAAACATCATCTCCTCAAAGCATAGCTTGTGAAGAAATGAAGAATGAAGAACTTAACAACAACCAATTCCCGCCACATAAAGTAGAAGAACAGTTTGATGAGGTAGCTCCACGACGTGATAGAATACTCAAAGATTATACAAGGCCAGATCATTTTGAAGGAGAATCAAGTTTGAGAAGACCACCAATTGCAGCAAACAACTTTGAAATTCGCACAGGCTTGATTCAAACCATTCAACAATCATATCAGTTTACTGGTGATGCGAGTGAAGATCCTTTCACCCATCTAATTGATTTTTTTTGAATTAGTTGAAACCTGCAGGTAGAGTCACAACAGACGCTATCAAGTTGCTTCTCTTTCCTTTTTCATTAAAAGGTGAAGCCAAAATATGGTTGCG
Source organism: Nicotiana otophora (assembly GCA_000715115.1). Taxonomy (NCBI): domain Eukaryota; kingdom Viridiplantae; phylum Streptophyta; class Magnoliopsida; order Solanales; family Solanaceae; genus Nicotiana; species Nicotiana otophora. The sequence goes on from AWOL01S0053575.1 coordinate 25,054, forward strand.
AAGTCTGCCGAGAGGTTCAATCACTACATGGGACCAAATGTCACAACCCAAAATCCCACTACAAGTGTCGTGATGGCACCTAGTCTCTAAGACTATGTAAGCCGATTTCCATTACATTTCGAAGCCATTGTTTTTTTGAATATGAATTAAATAGGTAATCAAAACCAACAGCGGAACAAATATGAATATAACAACCTCCCAAGACTGGTAGTACTGAGTCACGCACTCTAACTTAATACATGAAATTATCTCGAAATCGAATATACAGTACTTGTCGAATAATAAATTAATAGTACAATAAAATGGAAAAACTCCAAGGAACTGCGATGACCAAGCATTCCTACCTTGAATCCTTGTGATCATACTCTAATCTCTGTCTGAATCCGATATCTTCAATACCTGGCTCTGCAAACAAATATGTAGAAGTGTAGTATGAGTACACCACGGTCGGTACCCAGTAAGTATCAAGACTAACCTCAGCGGAATAGTGACGGGGTACAGTCAAGACACTCACTAGTCAAATAATCTGTGCAATATAGCATATAACAATAATAGAAAATAAAAGCAGTGATATCAACACCAATCAACTAGTGATTTAAACAACAAGGCAGCAGGAACACCATAAAAATTACTCAAACGAATAATACACATTTAATCAAGTTCTTCAAAATATACATCATTTATCTATAAAATTTTCAATAAAAGTCTCTAGAATATAATCCTTTTCAATAAATATATTTTGAATATATGTCACGACCCAATTTCACCTATAGGTCGTGATGGCGCCCAACACTACAGGTAGGCAAGCCAACAAATAAATTAAACATATATCAATTATTTTCAGAAAAAGTTTCTAAGAAATTTTATTATTTTACTAGCAATATTAAAGAAATTAGGAAAGATACCGATTAACTTAAATTCAAGAAAATATTGCCCATTTTAAATTCTACCAATGTGTGTGCCAAGACCTGGTGTCATAAGTGTATGAGCATTTAGTAGATTATACAAAATCCCAAATACTGTCTGAAATAAAAATAGACAGAAAGAAAATACAAGGAGAGGCACTGATAGCTACAGAACGGCCCAGCAAGGAAGCTCACCACTACGCCTCTGGATAACATGGATATACGATGATAGGTCCACCACTAGTATCTGCCTCAGATCCTGCACAAAAAGTGCAGCAAATATAGCATGAGTACGTAAACAACGTGTACCCAGTAAGTATCAAGCCTAATCTCAAAGTGGTAGAGACGAGATGACCAACTTTGACACTCATTAAGAGTCAATAATAATAAATAAAATAAAAATAGCAATATCTGGATCAACATGATTTATAGAATTTACAATGATTGTCTTTAATCAGCAGAAATAATTAAATTCCTTCAAATACAGCAATTCTCAATATATTAATTAAATTCCTTCAATTCCACTAAATTTTTAATTTATCAATTAGCCTCATTTACAGGAATAACAATAATTCCCTTAATAAGCAGAGGTAATTAATTCTTTAAATTCCAAAGATTTTCAATTTATCAATTAGCTTCACAAGCTGCAATAAACTATCAAAGTATCGTGTAATTATTATTATTAGGCACGATTTCTGTCGAGGTCGTACGGTCCGATCCAGAGTGTCATGTACACTACCGAGGGACGTGCGGCGCGATCCATAGATGTATCTATCCTGCCGAGGCATTCGGCCCGCTTCACAAGAAAGGAGGACATTTTCTTATGTACCTCCGGAATGAGAGTATATTTATTATAAGATCAATTCGAGAGGATGAACAAATTCTGCTAACAATTAATAAATTAAAACAGAAAATTAATCATATAAGATTTTCATCTTTTAATATGTTTTCCTAACAATTCACAATATATATATATCAAATAATTTAGTTAAGTAATGAATACAATTTACAGAAATAAATCATACTTTTGAGTCCTAAACTACCCGAATTTTAGCAATAGTAGCTACGCATGGACTCTCGTCACCTCGTGCGTACGTAGCCCCACAATTAGTAGCAGTTATTAATTTAATTACCCATGGGGTAATTTTCCCCTTACAAGATTAGACAAGAGACTTACCTTATCTCAAAGTCCACTTTTCGATTACCACATCGCGTTAAATCTCAATTTGATGCCGAAACATCCGAAACTATCCAAATGTTATACGAAATAATTATTACATGTTCAATAATTCGAATTTAGGCTATTAAATAAATTATCCTAACCAAAAAAGTAAAATTTCTAAAATTCACCGCGGGCCCACGTGCCCGGATTCCGGAAATGTTTAGATGAAAACATTACCCATAATATCAAGAACTCAAATATATAATTTCTATCCAATTGCATAACCATTTTCGTGGTTAAAATCTCATTTTTATAAAACAAATCTAGGTTTTTTTTATCTAAACCTTTGATTTCTAAGATTTACTAGTTATAATCTACCCATAATCTATGTATTTAACTCAAGATATGTAGAATTAACTTACCTCCAAATTGCTAGTTGAAATTTCCTCTCAAAGAGCTCTGAAATCGCCCAGACATGGAAGAAAAACGAACAAAGGACTGAGCTTCGTCCGTTTTAAGGTTCGGTCAAAATAGGTTTTTCGTACCTACGGAGGAGTTCCGCACATGCGGCTTTCGCACCTGCGGAAATTCCTCGCAGGTGCGCATTTCCCCTTCTGGCTTGGCAATGCACCTGTAGACAAATGGCTCGCTTCTGCGCAAGCGCAGGTGCGCCCATTCCTTCGCACCTGCGCATCCCTCTACTTCTGCGCGCAAGGCCTTCGCACCTGCGAGTTCGCAGGTGCCCCAAAATACTTCGCATCTGCGGATTCTGGGCAGCTCCTCTACTTCGCACTTGCGGCTTATGGCTCGCTCCTGCGAGCTCGCACATGCAGATGTCCAAGCGCAGGTGCGATTATGACAGTAGCCGGGAGCTTCTGTTTTGTCTAAAATTTCCAAAATTGGTCTGAGCCTCGTCCGGTTAATACTCGGGTCCCCGCCCGAACATACTAACAGGTTTGAAATCATAAAACAGACTCGCTCGAAGTCTCGGAATATATAAAACAATATTAAATCTAAGAATCATACCCCAAACCAAATTGATTCAAACTTAAGAACTTCAATTTACTTCCAATGAGCCGAAACATACTTAAACTACTCAGAATGACACAAAATTTTGCGTGCAAGTCTTAAATCACAGTACGGAACTATTCCCAAACTCGAAATTCCAAACGGACTTCAATTACTGTGATGACCCAAAATGTTATCTTTAAAATTAATAATTAATTATGTGTTCTAAGACCTCGAAAAGTACTATTTATCATTCCTCGACTTGCGTGCGCAATCCGTAACATTTTCCGAAAAGTTTTCAAGTGAAAAATAGATTAAAATGTGAATTAGATGTTTAAAATATAACTGAGTTGACTTTGGTCAACATTTTGAGCAAACAGACTTGGATCAGTATTTTGACAGTTCCGGTAGGTCCGTATAATGAATTGGGACTTGGGTGTATGCTTGGAATCAAATTCCGAGGTCCCTAGCCCGAGATATGGAATTTTGATGAAAAATTTAAAGTTTAAGTTCAAATAGTGACCGAATATCGAATTATGTGCAAATGACCCCGGAATAGACTTTTGATGATTCCAACAGCTCCGTATGGTGATTTTGGACTTAGGAGCGTGATCGGAATTTTATTTGGAAGTCCATAGTGGAATTAGATTTGAAATGCCGAAAGTTGAATTTTTGGAAAGTTTGACCGAGGGGTTGACTTTTTGTATCAGGGTCGAAATCCGATTCTGAAAATTTTCATAGCTCCGTTATGTCATTTATGACTTGCGTACAAAGTTTGAGGTTAATCGGACTTGATTTGGTAGGTTTCAGTGTTGTTTGTAGAGATTGAAAGTTTCGAAGTTTATTAGGCTTGAATCTATGTGTGATTCGTGATTTTAGCATTGTTTGATGTGATTTGAGGTTTCAAATAAGTTCGTATGATGTTTTAGAAGTTATTGGTGTATTGGGTTGAGGTCCCGAGGGCCTCGGGTGAGTTTCAGATGGTTAACGGATCAAAAGTGGGACTTAGCTGCTGCAAAAGCTGCTGCAATTTGTTTGCTGGAAATGCTGTCAAAATCGGGTTGCCTGCCAAAATTGGGCTTCCTGTCAAAGTCGGGCTGCCTATCAAAGTCGGGCTGCCTGTCAAAAATCGGACTGCCTGTCAAAATCGAGTTGCCTGACAAAATCGAGCTCCCTCACAAAATCGAGCTCCCTCACAAATCGAGCTCCCTGACAAAATCGAGCTCCCTGATAAAATCGAGCTCCCTGACAAAATCGAGCTCCCTGACAAATCGAGCTCCCTGGCAAATCTGTAAGTTAAAAGCAGGGGACTTCGTCCAATTTGCCATTTTGACTAATTGGAGCTTGAGGAGAGGCAATTTTGATATATTTTCAAGGAAAAATATTTGGGTAAGTGATTCTAACTTGGATTTGGTCAATATACACGAATATATCATTATTTTCACCATTTAATTAGTGTTTTAAGATTGAAATTTGAGAAATTTTAGAAATCTCGTAGAAACAAATATTTGAGATTTCGGTGTCGATCCGGAGTCGGATTTGAGTGAAACTGGTATCGTTGGACTCGTAATTGAATGGGTTGTCGGATTTTGTAAGTTTTGCCGGATTCCGAGATATGGGCCCCACGGGCAACTTTTGAGCTAATTTCGGATTTCATTGAAAAATATAATATACCCTTATGAAATTGATTTCTATAATTTTTGTTGACTGTATCGAATTAATTATGACTAGATACGAGTCGATCGGAGTCGGAAAATCGAGAAAAAAGCATAATACTTGGTTAAATTGGAGCAAGTCAAGGTAAGTGACTTGTCTAACCTTGTGTGGGGGAAATTTCCCCTAGAATTGATATTAATGTGATTATTGAAATATGTTGAAAGTCATGTACACGAGATGACGAGTGTGTACACGGGCTAAACATGAAAGATTATATTTTTAAATTGTGTATATCATTATTGCGTATTTATTAAATTATTTTATCTTGTTATATTCTTCATCATTGATCTGAGATATATATTTTAAATATTTTTGATCTTTTCCTGCTAATTGTTTCACCTGTTTAATTGAAATATGGTTTCTTTTTTACTATGCATTATTTGAAGGTTGATTTTTTTAAAATTAAATATTATTAATACGAAGTATTTGACATTTTTAAATTTGATATTGAAGCAACATATTAAAATTTTGAAATATTATTTTCCTGAATTATTTATTCTTGAATATTTTAGTAAGATTTTTTGGTACTCATTGTGATGGAGCCGTGAGCTCTTTACTGTGGAAAAAAAAATATTATTGTTGGATTATTCTGGCATGAGCCGTAAGCTCTTTATTATTGAAAAAATATTGTTGTTGATTTATTGTGGAAAATTGAAATATTGGGCACTTGAGGTACAAATTGTGATATATTATAATATTAGTACGCATGCGGTGGTATAAGGTCTGGGTATTGAAACGCATGCGGTGAGATAAGGGTGGCTTGATACGCGTGGCTAGTAGGGGTGACTACTAGAAGTCATGCGGTGTGATAAGGGTGGCTAAAATGCGGGATGC
>AWOL01S0053586.1:25963-36492 GCA_000715115.1 Nicotiana otophora
GATGTAATGTAGCCCGTAGGCTTAATGATCGAGTGAGTGATTCGAACTAGAAGTAATGTAGCCCGTAGGCTTAATGGTCGATTGAGTATTTGCTCGAACTCGAAATAAGAGTAGCCCGTAGGCTTAGTAGTCGAGTGAGTGTTTGCTCGAACACGAAGTGATGTAGCCCGTAGGCTTTATTAGTCGAGTGAGTGATTCGAACTCGAAGTAATGTAGCCCGTAGGCTTAATGATCGAGTGAGTGATTCGAACTCGAAGTAATATAGCCCATAGGCTTAATGGTCGAGTGGCAGTACCCGATTGTGGTGTAATCATCGGCCCTTGAGCCTGTTTGCATAATAGATAATGAAATAGAGGATGGGTTGTGAGACATGAGATATGGGCAAAGAAGTTTCTTTTCATGTCGTTATACATGTGTTTGTATTTTGTACCAGGAATCGATTAATCTAAATGAGCATGGTTCGTTTTGACAATTTGTCTCTTACAATATTTCCTATCGGAACCCTATTGTTATGAAGTAACTTTCTTGCATCGAACTTGATATATTTGAGGGTAATGCCCCACCAGTATTCGAGGTTGATTGTAAAGAGGTCTCAGACACTGTTAAATTGTTCTAAGTTAGCACGATCAATGGTTGCCTCATTAAAAACCTTGCCGTAAAACCCATTTGGGATAAAACCGGCCTAAGGAAAAAAGAGTGCAACGCGAGCTTTCAGACCTAAGGCTTCTTATTGAATGATCCATCCTTGTTCTTGATTGAACTCTTACAGGGTTAGTTTCGAAATATAAATGAACATGGGAGGGTCATACCGTAGCAGTAGTATTGTTTTAGGTGTGACACATTCCAACTGCTTGGTAGTTGTTTGCCGTTTATAATACCGAGTTTGTAGGATCGTTTACTGACATTTTCGAGTACTTGATACGGTCCTTCCCAGTTTGGACCCAGTTTTCCTTCGTTTGGATTTTGGGTGCCGAGGGTGACTTTCCTTAGCACTAAGTCCCCGATTTTAAAATGGCAAAGATTGGTTCTTCGATTATAGTATATTTCGATCCACTATTTTTGGGCGGCCAATTGGACGAGAGCATCTTCTCGTTTTTCATCCAATAATTCGAGGCAAGTATTCCATAGCCTCGAGATTTGACTCTTCTGTTGCATATCGATAGCTGGCATTGGGTTCCCCGACTTCAACTGGAATAAAGGCTTCGGAGCCATATGCTAAGGAGAACGGGGTTGCCCCCGTAAAGGATTTTGATGTTGTTCGATGTGCCCAAAGAACTTCAGGTAGGAGTTCTCTCCATTTTCCCTTAGCATTTTTCAACCTTTTCTTTAGGTTTTGAATGATAATCTTGTTCGTCGATTCGGCCAGTCCGTTCCCACAAGGGTGATACGGTGTCGATAATATCCTTTTTATTTTGTGGTCTTCGAGGAATTTCTTATTTTGGTGCCGATAAATTATTTCCCATTGTCACACACTATTTCGGCGGGTATCCCTAATCAACATACGATATGATCTCAGATGAAGTCTATAACCTCTTTGTCTCTTACTTTCTCGAACGCCTGTGCTTTAACCCATTTGGAGAAATAGTCAGTCATAAATAAAATGAACTTAGATTTACCTGGGGCCGATGGTAGAGGGCCGACGATATCCATTCCCCATTTCATGAATGGCCATGGGGATAGGAATGAGTGAAGTTGCTCTTCGGGCCGATGGATCATCGGTGCAAACCTTTGACATTTGTCACATTTTAGAACAAACTCCTTTGCATCTTTGTCTATATCGATCCAATAATATCCTGCTCTAATTATTTTTCGGACTAATGAATCGGCACCGGAATGATTTCCATAAGTACCTTCGTGAATCTCATGTAGGATGTAATCGGTGTCTCATGGACCTAAACATACTACCAATGGTCCATAGAATGTCCTTCGGTATAATGTTCCATCTGCAATCAATGTGAATCGAGCGGCTTTGGTTCACGGGGCCCTCGAATTGTTAAGGTCCGATGGGATTTTTCTGTTCTCCAAGTATTCAATATACTTATTCCTCCAATCCCATGTTAAGCTTGTAGAATTTATCTCGGCATGGCCTTCTTCAACCACGGACCTTGAGAGTTGAACGACAGTCCCCGAGCTGATCTCGTCTTCCTCGACCGATGATCCCAAATTTGCAAGTGCATCGGCCTCACTTTTTGTTCTCAAGGTATATGCTGTAAAGTCCATTCTTCGAAACGGTGCAAAGTTACCTGTAGTTTGTCCAAATACCTTTGCATTCTATCCTCTCGAACTTCAAAGGTTTTGTTTACTTGATTTACCACCAGTAAAGAGTCACACTTGGCTTCAATGACTACTGCTCCCAAGCTTTTAGCTAACTCGAGACCTGCAATCATGGCCTCATACTCGGCCTCGTTGTTAGTCAACCTAGTAGTTTTGATAGATTGCCTAATCGTGCTACCCGTAGGTGGCTTTAAAACGATTCCTAGCCCGAACCCTTTTAGGTTCGAAGCCCATTCTGTGAAAAGGGTCCATGCCCCCGGTGATGTACCCGATTTCAACAAGAGTTCTTTTTCGATTTCGGGTACGAGGGTTGGCGTGAAATCGGCCACGAAGTTCGCTAAAATTTGAGACTTGATGGCTGTCTGGGGTTGATATTCGATATCATACGCACTGCGTTTGACAGCCCATTTAGCCAATTGGCCTGATAGTTCGGGCTTGTGTGAAATATTACGAAGTGGGTGAGTGGTTAATACGCATATGGGGTGACATTGAAAGTATGGTCTTAACTTTCTAGAGGCGTTTATCCGTGCTAGTGCCAATTTCTCTAAGTGTGAATATCTAGTTTCTGCTTCCCCTAAAGTTCGACTTACATAATAAACGGGAAATTGCGTGCCTTGCTCTTCTTGAACTAGGACAGCACTTACCGCGATTTCCAAAACTGCCAAGTACAAGCAAAGTTTCTAGTCTGGCTTTGGAATATACAATAGTGGCAGGCTCGACAGGTATCATTTCAATTCCTCTAATTCCTATTGGCATTCCCATGTCCAGGAGAAATCATTCTTTTTGAGCAGAGAGAAAAATATGTGACTTCGATCCGATGACCTTGAAATGAATCGGCCTAAGGCAGCAATACATCTAGTTAGCCTCAGCACGGCTTTTACACTGTCCTGATGGTGATGTCTTTGATGGCCTTGATTTTATCGGGGTTGATCTCGAACCGACCCGAAAAACACATTTCTCGGGGTTGAGCTTCATGATATATTTCCTTAAAATCTCGAATGTTTCCTACAAATGAGCTAAATGGTCCTCCGCGCGCAGGGACTTAACTAGCATGCCATCAATATAAACTTCCATTGATTTACCTGTTTATTCCTCGAATATTTTATTTACTCGGCGTTGGTAAGTAGCTCCTGCAATTTTTAGCACGAAGGGTATTACATTATAACAATAGGTTCCATACTTGGTGATAAACGAAGTCTTATCTCAGTCCTCCGGGTTCTTTTAGATTTGATTGTACCCGGAATAGGTATCGAGAAAAGTAAGGATCTCGGGCCGGCCATGGTATCGATAATGCGATCGATGTTAGGAAGTGGAAAAGAATCTTTGGGGCACGCCTTGTTTAAATCCTTGCAATCTACACACATTCTAAGTTTGTTCCCTTTTTTAGGGACTACAACTACATTGGCAAACCATTTGGGGTATTTCAACTCCCAAATGGACCTTATTTTAAGAAGTTTAGTTACCTCGTCCGTTATGAATGCGTGCTTTACCTCGGACTGGGGCCTTCTCTTTTGCTTCACTGGTTTGAACCTAGGGTCCAGGTTTAGCCGATGCGTCGTTATATCCAGTGGGATCCCTGTTATATCTAAATAGGACCAAGCAAAACAATCTATGTTATCGATAAGAAATTGAATAAGCCTTTTCCTGAGTTTGGGGGTTAATCCCGTTCCCAAGTATACCTTTTGTTTGGGAAAATTCTCGATTAGTATGACTTGCTCCAGCTCTTCAATCGTTGATTGGTTAGCATCGGAATCATCGGGGACCACGAAGGATCGAGGGATCCTTTGATCATCATCTTTGTCGATCTTCTGATTTTCTAGTTGGGTCGAAGCTGACGTCTATGATTGCTATTTGGTATCTCGTTCCCCTTTTGAGTCCAACCCATTTGAGGACAAAAGTGAGTATATCGGAATTTCTTCTTCGACGACAAACATTTCTCTCGAGGCCGGTTTTTCTCCGTACACTATTTTGCCTCCCTCCGATGTTGGGAATTTAAGAACCTGGTGGAGGGTTGAAGGTACAACTCTCATATTGTGGGTCTATGGCCTTCCAAAAAGAGCGTTGTACCTCATGTAGCCTTCGATTACGTGGAACTGCATTTACTTGATGGTCCCGGCCACGTTTATCAGCAAAATTAGCTCGCCTTTGGTGGTTTCACATGCCATATTGAATCTGTTTAGAACCAGGGTCGCGGGTACGACCTGGTCATGTAGACCGAGCTGTTCTACAACCTTCGATCTAATAATGTTGGCCGAGCTACCTGGATCAATTAACACACGCTTAACTTTAGTTTTATTCATAAGTACTGATATTGCCAATGCGCCGTTGTGAGGTTGCATAACTCCTTTTGCATCTTCATCATTAAAGGACAAGGTTCCTATGGGTGTGTAATCCTGAGTTCGAGGTCGCTTTTCTCTCATAACCGATGTTTTAGTGCGTTTAAGCACCGGCCCTTGAGGTGTATCGACGCCACCGATGATCATGTGGATGATGTGCTGTGGTTCTTCCTGTTCGTTTCGCTTGCCGAAATGCCTATTTTTTAAATGGTTTTTTGCCCCGTCGCTTACAATTTCTCGAAGGTGCCCTTTATTGAATAACCTGTCTACCTCCTCCATTAGTTGCCTACAATCTTCCGTTCTGTGGCCATGGGTGCCATGATATTCGCACATTTGATTGGGGTTTATCTGGGCAGGATCGTTCTGCATGGGTCGAGGCCATTTAGTGTCTTTGATGCGTCTGATAGCCGACACGATGGCGGATGCATCGATGCTGAAGTTATACGCTGATAACCGTGGTGCTTCCTTAGGTCCGGTATGCCTGTCCAACCCATTTCTCTTCATCAGCCCCCGATACACTTGCTCTCGTTAATTCTTTTTATTACCTTGTCCGGGGTTACGTCTCGATTCATTGATCTTGTGGTTTCCACTATATGGTCGGTATCGGTCCCTGATCGGACCTTGTTCTCGATTGATGTCCTTTCTAGCAGCGGGTTCAAAACCTAACTGATCGTCGTCGGATCTAATTTTTGACTGGTACCGATTATGCATGTCGATTCAAGTATTAGCTGGGTACTCGATCAGGTTATGCTTCAAATGCCGAGAAGCCGTTGAACTTTGTTCGTTCAAAACTTGAGTGAAAGCCTGAACAACCCAATCGTCTATGACTGGTGGCAAATCCATTCGTTCTATTTGAAAATGAGATACGAACTCCCTTAGCATCTCGTTATCCGATTTCCTGGTCTCGACCTCTATAGCCTCGGCGTGTGCTTTTACAAAAGAATCTACAAGCATAGCAAAAGAATCGATAGAATTAAATGGAAAATTATGATACCATATCATTGCTCCCTTTGATAGGGTTTCACCGAATTTCTTCAATAATACAGATTCGATATCATCATCTTCTAGGTCGTTCCTTTTAATGGCACATGTGTAAGAGGTAACATATTCACTGGGGTCAGTAGTTCCATTATATTTAGGAATCTCGGGCATGCAGAATTTCTTTGGGATCGGTTTAGGAGCCGCGCTTGGGGGGAAAGGATTTTGTATGAATTTTGTGGAATCTAATCCCTTCAAAATCGGTGGTGCCCCCGGGATCTGATCAACCCTGGAGTTATATGTTTCCACCTTTTTGTCATTTGCCTCGATCCTCCTTTCTCCTGATTCTATTCGTTTGGTCAGTTCTAAGGATATGTGGTATACCCAACCCGAACAATGAATAGAGTTAAATTTGTACGTAGTTCTAAGGATATGTGGTATAACTTGACACAAATTGTAAGAATGAATACAAGTATAGAGTGTTGACTGTTGAGAATGAAAAATGAACAAAGTTGGAAAAAAGATGATTTATAGGTTAAGCAAGATGAATCAATCTATGAAGCTAAAAAAAGATAACTCTTCAATATAGGAGTGTATGATATCTTAATTATAATGTATGCAAAAACTTGCTCTCTTACAGAAATAATAACCATCCCTTTTTATAGTGGAGGGATCTTACTTTAGGTATAATTAACAATACATTGTGGGAGACCCATGATAAATCATCTTTTCCATAATTCCTGTCAGGATTCTCTCCTCTAATACGGTTGCAACGACTCTTGTCTATGAGCTCAATATTGACTCGAGCTTCATATCGAGTCGAGCTCTCGATCTTGACTCGAGCTCGATTCCGAATCGGAGCCTTGTATTGATTCTGGGTCAATGTTGGTCGGTCTCTACCTTATAAGCTCGATAACTTCACTTCACATCATAGTTTGATTTGGATTCGATCTCGATAATGAATACAAGCTCGACATTGATCGGTCCCTAGGGCTCGAAGCTTGATGTCCTAAATTCGGACCTCAGCCTGATATTATGAAGACGCTCTTCGATCCAATGCATTACAATTTTGACCAGTTCGTATAAAGGACTAACCGGTTTTGACCGTATACACTTATGTTTATGAATTCCCTGTGTCAGTTGTGCTAACAATGGATTGTTGTATTGCTTCTCCTTGACTTCCACAACAAGTGATGATTCAACCCTATTTTGCACAATCACCCCTCCTTCACTAGAGTCCACAAGATGAACTCCCAAACTAGCGAATCAGTGAACTTCCTTCGCCAATTGCCTTTGATATGCCTCCAAGTGTGCTAAACTACCCATAGATTTCCGGCTAAGAGCATCCGCCACAATATTAGCCTTCCCCGGATGATATAAAATATCAATGTCGTAATCCTTGAGTAATACAAGCCATCTTCTCTGCCTCAGATTCAGCTCCTTCTGTTTGAAAATATATTGAAGGCTCTTATGGTCCGTGAATATATCCACATGGACCCCATATAAATAATGATGCCAATTTGTGAATGCAAATACTACCGCTGCGAGTTCTAAGCCATGTGTTGGATAGTTCTTTTCATGATTATTTAGTTACCTAGAAGCATAGCCTATCACCTGCCCATGTTGCATTAATACACACCAAGGCCAAATCCTTGAAGCATCACAATATACCACAAATCCATCTATACAAGGGTCAACACCGGTGCGGTAGTCAATCTTTCTTTCAACTCCTGGAAACACTTTTCACAAGCATCTGACCATTGGAACTTAATTGGCTTCTGCATCAATTTAGTCAATGGAGAGGCAAGAGCGGAAAACCCCTCAACAAACTTTCTATAATATCCAGCTAAGCCTAAGAAACTGCGAATCTTCGTTTGAGTGGTAGGCCTCGGCCAACTCTTCACAGCTGCAATTTTCTGAGGATCAACCATAATTCCTTCACTAGAGACGACATGACCCAAGAATGTGACAGATGCAAGCAAAACTTCACACTTTGAATACATTGCATACAACTTGTGTTGGTGCAGGGTTTGTAGAACTACCCGGAGATGATAATGATCATCTCGACTTCATGAATATACAAGAATATCGTCAACGAACACTATCACAAAGGAATCAAGGAACGACTTGAAAAATCTGTTCACAAAATCCATGAAGGCTGTCGGGGCATTTGTTAGCCCAAAAGACATCACCAAAAATTCAAAGTGCCCATATCGGGTTCTAAAAGTTGTTTTCGGAACATCCTGCTCTCTGATTTTCAATTGGTGATACCCATATCGTTAATAAATTTTGGAGAAGTACCTGACACCTTGCAATTTATCAAACAAGTCATCTATCATTGGTAGTGGGTATTGTTTTTTATTTTGACCTTGTTGAGCTGTCGATAGTCAATACACATTCTCAGTGACCCATCCTTTTTCCTTACAAAAAGGACCGGTGCGCCCCAAGGTGACACACTCGGCCGGATGAAACCTTTCTCTAAACAATCTCTCAATTGTTCCTTTAGCTGCTTCAATTCTGCTGGTGCCATTCTGTAGGACAGAATAGATATATGTTGTGTGTCTAGCATCACATCAATCCCAATATCAATCACCCTGTCTGGTGGGATCCTAGGTAGCTCATCCGGAAAGACTCCCGAAAATTTATTCACAACAGGTACAGACTAAAGTGTAGGTGCCTCAACATCGGTGTCGGTTACCCGGACCAAATGGTAAATACATCCCTTGTTGATCATCTTTGCGGCCTTAAGGTAAGAAATAAACCTGCCCTTCGGCACCACATCATCCTCCTTCCACTCAATGAATGGGTCATTTAGAAATTCGAACCTAACGATCCTGGTTCGGCAATCAAGCTTGGCAAAACATAAATAAGGCCAGTCCATTCCCATTATTACATCAAAATATACCATCCCCAATTCAATGAGATCGGACATGGTGTCCCGACCACACAACGTGATAGAACAATCCCTATAAACATGCACGGCAAAAATAGACTCACCAACAGGAGTAGATACAAAGAACGGCTCATGACGCTGTTTCGGTTCTATCCCAGATTCCATAGCAACATAAGGAGTAACATATGACAAAGTGGAACCGGGATCAATAAGAGCATACGCATCATGAGATTGGACAGCCAATATACTTGTAACAACATCTGGAGAAGCCTCCAAATTTTGACAACCCCTCATAACATAGAAATGGTTGGCTCCTNTGGATCCTCACGAACTCTTTGCTCCACCCCTAACTGCAGCACGCCATGTGGGTGTTGGAGTGTCTCGAGCTATAGGAGGTGTTGTGGATGTAGTAGCTGTAGAACTGGCTGGCTGTGCTGGGCCCCTGCCTGCACCCTCACGAGACAAACGACAATCCCTCTGAATATGACCCCTCAACCACATCCGTATCATATGGGTAAATCCATGTAGCATATTCCTAGGTGCATCTTTCCACACCTAGTGCATCGGGGCCTCCGCTACTGCTGGAATCTACCACCATGACGACCTTGCTGATAGGAGCCCCTGTTGCCCTGATTGGGCCTGAAACGACTCCACTACTATTGCTGACTGGGCCCGGCTGGTGGTGCACTAGCCAAAGACTGAGGAAAGGACTGAGATGGCCCTGATGACCATCCCTTGAATATTGTCCTGCCACCACCAGAAAAACCACCAAAGTTGCCCTCTCCCTCCATTCTGTTCTTCAGTTTGCGGGTTGGTGGCTTGAGAGAATGCCACCATCTTACCATAGTTCATATCAGAATTCAAGGCAGTTCATTAATTACCAAGCGACTAAGGCCCTGCACAAACCGGTGCACTCTAGCCTCCATAGTGGGCAACATGTAAATAGCATACTTGGATAGGTGCGTGAATCTCATATGGTAATCCCACTCACTCAGGCTACCTTGCCTCATGTTCTGAAACTCAGCAGTACGGGCTGCCTTAGTCTCGGTAGGCAAGAAATGATCAATGAAGACATTGGCAAACTCACCCCACTTCGCCGAAGGGCTCCCTTCTTCATGGGACTCCTCCCATAGTGCAAACCAAGAATATGCCACCTCCTTTAAGCTNTTCAGTTTGCGGGTTGGTGGCTTGAGAGAATGCCACCATCTTACCATAGTTCATATCAGAATTCAAGGCAGTTCATTAATTACCAAGCGACTAAGGCCCTGCACAAACCGGTGCACTCTAGCCTCCATAGTGGGCAACATGTAAATAGCATACTTGGATAGGTGCGTGAATCTCATATGGTAATCCCACTCACTCAGGCTACCTTGCCACAGGTTCTCAAACTCAGCAGTACGGGCTGCCTTAGTCTCGGTAGGCAAGAACTGATCAATGAAGGCATCAGCAAACTCACACCACTTCGCCGAAGGTCTCCCTTCTTCACGAGACTCCTCCCATAGTGCAAACCAAGAATATTCCACCTCTTTTAGGCAGTAGGAAGCCAACTCTACCGCCTCCGTCTCAGTAACACGCATAACTCAGAGAGTTTTGTGCATCTCATCAATGAAGTCCTGGGGTCCTCCTCTGGGTTAGTACCCGTAAATACTGGAGGATCCAATTGGTGAAACCTGTCCACCATGGAACTAGCAGAATCCCCTGGCTGACTGGATGAAGTGGGTGCAACATTTGATCTCTGGGCCTGGGAAGCCACTATCTGAGCCAATATCTGTATGGCTCCCATACGATTAACATCAGAAACACCATAATCGGAAGCTGGAACAGGAGGTGGAACTGGTATATCAGTTGTAGGGACCGTTGCACCTCGGTAGGTGTAGGGAAAGGTGCGGTCTGATAAGTTGTAGTAGAGTCAGGCAACGTAGTAACTTGAAGAATATTCTCACTCCTTGGGTGCTCACCCGCATCATTAAATATATAATCAATTTCCACTCCTAGGGTGACATTGGCTTTTTGGGAAGTTCTTGCCTTCTTCTTAGGTGCCATAAACT
>AWOL01S0053592.1:3915-18930 GCA_000715115.1 Nicotiana otophora
GAACTGTCCAATCCTCTTTGTACTTGTTGTTCATGATCTTCAATATTTCTAACCTCAGAGGTAACATGATTAACTTACTTTATATACTTTTAAATATTATCTCATTTTTGGTCCTACATTAGTTTACTTACGACGCATTTTTACGTACGAAAATATAGGGTGTAACAGCTAGTGCAATTTTCCTGCAAAGTGAAAACAAACTCAATTTCTAGCCAAATTTACACTGTCGCGCCGCATGAGGCAGCGCGATGCGCGGCGCGGCTATGCAAAAAGTGGCTATAAATGATTTTTTGGCACGTTCTGGAATTCCCTATATGTGCGGCGCATAGGGCGGCGCGGTAACACAAAAATATTAAAGTGACCTCCCATTTCTGCTAAAAAAAGGTAGTTTCGCTCGGGGTTTGTGTTGGGGGCGACTTAAATACACTAAAACACCATTTTAGATGGACCTTTGACACAATTTTGACTTAAGGAGGCTAAGGAGGAGTTGGAAGTATACAAGCACAAGGATGTTATCATTCCTTCCTTATTCAAGATCCGGGTTTGGATTGAATTTATATTTTTCTATATTTAGTTACGTTTTTGAAGAACTTCTCCATGTCTATGGAGTAGATCTTTTTGGGTTTTGATGGATTTGGTGTATTGATGATTGTTTGTGGATTATAACTCTATTTTTATGTATTTGAATCATTTTTGGAAGATTTAATTGTTGCATCTATATTCACTTATTCTTGTAATTGAAAGAGGCATAACTTGTGATATCTTATATTGTTGGTTGAGTTAATAGATTCTTCTAAGTAATCGAAATAGGCTAGTTGAATCATTGATTAAACCTAGTTAGGAGGATAATCGAGAGAGGTTCTCCTAAATACCAATCCATTACACATTCTTGCATATCTTCACAGAGATTAAATTGGTTCATATTGAGAGGTTGAGACTTAATCGAGAGGGGAGTTTTTGCTGAACGTTTGAACTAATAATAGAGTGAATTCGAGAGACTCACTTGAAAATTGGAAGTGAATTATCTAGAGTTTGATCCCGGATAATTATCTTGCACTTATTCTGTCAAAACCCTATCCTCTCCCACTGATAACCTTAGTTGCTTACCCCTTGTTTCGATAGTCACTAGTCAATAACTGTAGATTTTAGGTCTACTTTGGCACCACAAAACCCCGGATTTTAGGTAAAAGTTTACGGGGCCTTACACTTCTCCACCTTCTTCCAGCGTGATACCTTCATAGTTTACTGTCTTCTGACTAAACACAAGGTCAAGTTGTCCTCTTGGGTCATTAATTTTATGATAGAGAGTGTCGATGATCCCACGAGTCTTCCCTATGGTATGATCATCACCCATCTGCTAGAAGCTAACAACATATCCGTTGTAGACTATCCTTGTATCACTGTCACCAAATCATACAACTCCAGGGGATTTGCTAGCATGGGCTATATTTCTGTAAATGTAGCTTGGGTGAAGAAACAAGAAGGTGAAATCAAGAATATCCCCTCCAACTCAAAAGCAAAAACCTTTGTGTCCCTTCCCAGTGCAGGTGATCCTGATCTCTTAGAAACTCTAGCCTCCATCAACGAAAAATTGACTGTCATCAAGGTACCTTTAACCTTTATGAAAATTATAATTGAAGATGTCTATGGAGTGGCAAATGAGACAGGCTCTAACATGTCAAAGATTCGAGTGCAGATTCTCAAGACTGTAGAAAAAGTAGTGAAGGCTTTTAAAGAGATGCGCGACATAATTGATGGGGTCTCTGTCACAGTAAATGCTAGTTTTGATCACCTCAAGGAAGCAGTTTGCAACACCCTTACTTACTTTCTGCATCGTTGATGCATGGTTATTTAAGACAATTTTTTTGCTTTGCTTCTTTTGCGACTGTTCGTTTAGTCATGGGTTGTATTATTAGAACAAATATTCTTTTCTGCATGCTTATAGTTTCTTTTTATTGATGCCAAAGGGGGAGAAATAATAAGCAAGGCTTAAGGGCCTGCATTTCTCTGTATTCCCGGTTCTATATTTGTTCTGTGTACTGTGTTCCGTTTACTTGCAGGTACATCATACGGTATACAATTGAGGGGGAGTCAACTATAACTACGGCATAACAGAATGTCTAGTTGAGGTGGAGTCAACTAGACATGTCTAACAAGAAACACATATTGAGGGGGAGTTGACTACAACACACTCAAGTCAACTGTTAAATAGGGAAGTATTTTCCATTGTTATTTTTTCATCATCAAAAAGTGGGAGATTGTTAGATCGAAGTTGATTTTGATGATGAAAAATAACGAATTACTCCTTATATGCATAAACAATCCTTGAGCAATGGAAAAGAGGCATAAAAGAATCAAGACGAAAAAGGAAGGAGAAGCGGGAAATCAAAAGGCAAAATCAATCAAAGGGAATGGAAAAATCAATGTAGGAGGATATTATAGGAAGGATTCCAAATCAAGGGAGGTCAAGGGAACGAAATTATTCCCTGAAGATTCTTCCACATAAATACGTCAATCGAAGGAAAAATCAAGGGATTTGACAATGGAAATATCCACTCGAAAAAAGGAAGAAATAAATCAAGTCCACGAGTCAAGGCAAATCAACAGAAGAATTATTATTTAAAAAAATCAATCTACGATTCCTTCTGAGAACAACTCTCTTGGGTTTGCAATCTCTCAAGATTCACAAGACATGAAGGTCTCACGACGTATAAATACCTACTGCACCAGCTTTGAAGAAGCATACTTTGAATGAACCACTATCGCTATTTTTTTTCTATTCCAAACAAGCATTGTAGTTCTCTTTAGATCTACTGCGTAATTAGTGAGAGAAGAAAAAGAGATAAACACTAGTGAGACATTGTATTAAGAAGAGAGGAGTGACATAGTGACTAAGATATCGGTGTAAAGCTACATCAACTCTCTTGTAATCGAGGAACTTCAATACTAAAAGAGAGCATACTTGTAACCCAAGAGGACTGGACGTAGGATTCACATTGAATCCGAACTAGTATAAAAATCCTTGTGTCTTTAATTCCTGCATTTTATTTCTGCTTTACTTATATTTGTTTCTTATCTTCAGTCGAGTAATTGGTAAACTAGTCAACTACTTAGAACACAAAAAGAAAAATATACAATTCAGCCCCTCTTGTACTTTAAATTCCAAACTTGATAGCAATAATTGTTTTCTTTTGAAAAAAAAAAAGTTGACTTGTCTCTAGTGTTAGGCCAATTTCAGTACACGACGTATAATAATTTAACTCTTACAACTTTGATATCTACTCTTGACTAGTATTAACCTATGTTGCCCAAACTTTTCAAATGTTGTCGTAATAGTATCGAATTCTTTAAAAATGCACTATTGTTGGTAGATCCAATACACACCCGATAATATTTTTAGAGAGTCCGAGCAACATATGTTATAACTAGTAAGTCTAAACTAGAAAAGATAGAGAAATAAAAAAACATAAACAAGATGCTAATCTATAAAAGAAAGAAAGAATATTGAGTGACTATATAAGCCATCAGAGAAGTCAAATGCAAAGAAATTTAGTGGGACTAATCCCTATAGAAAAGAAAGAAAAACGCGGTATCTTGACAATCTCAAGATATCCACAGGAAAACAAACAAAAATGTAGACAAATATATTCACAAGTGAGCTAAGAGACATTTCTTTAAATTGCTTAAACCATTCATAATTGTCACTTCAGTTTTCACAAAACTCATTAGTTCCATACATCATAATTGGAAACAATTATGAAGTCATATATAATTTCATGTCTAGTGATATGTTTGTTCATCTCTAGCCATTGTGTGGAAGCAAAATCCCTGCAATATTATTCGTACAAGGAATTGTTTTCTCAACTCAAGGTTGCGAGAGAATTAAGAAGCTTAAACAGGAATAATAAGGGCAGAGGCAACCCCACAATGTCACCACCAAAGCCTAATTGGAATATTCACTTTAAGTTTCCTCCTCCTCGTCCACCACCACCACCTCCACCACCACCGTCAAACTATCCATGAATCTCTCTTTTATTTCTTCACCTCCTTAAAAGAAGTGGAAATAGATTTCTGAAAGGAAAACATACGTACATGTAGGTTAAAATAAGAAGCAAAACACAGGTAGTTCAAGCTTGTGGAGCTAGTGTTTTTGGACTCAAAACAGGTTGGTTTAGTGTTTGTTTTATTTTCCGGTTTTTTCCTTTTTTATGTGTTTGGATTTTTGTTTTGGGAGAATTATTTTGGAATTACTGTGAGGGAATTATTTTGCATTTTGATTGTACTTTTTTCTTTTTAATTATAGAAAAACCTTGGCACAACTAGGAAATCAGCATTTTGCAGAAATATTAAGGCTGCATCCCTAAAACTTAAAGCCATCCATAAAATGAAAACAAATGATTAAAACAAAAAGGGGAACAATAGTACTGTCGGCAAAACATAGATTTTAATGGTCGCTTGGCCGGGAATATACGACAACAATCCAGTAAAATTTTATAAGTGAAGTCTGGGTGGTTGAGAGTATATATGATGTATTTATTTCAGTCATTTAAGTTCAATAGCGATTGAGAACATAGAAAATTAAACGATCTCCCTCTCGATCGAGTCGTCTCTCAAAAGCTTGAATACGTTGTTCAAATTAGAACCACACGCCACATCTTTAAGGCAGAGGCTAGAGTTCTAATTATGCTATCGGTAAATTCAGTAGTTTTGATCAAAATTCTATATTTGTATTAAAACATTCGTTGAATATATATAAATAAGTTACCCAAAATTTAATAAGTTTCATTTTCTTAAAATCAGAATCGATAAACTCAAAACTTAGATCCCATTTGGACATAAGAATATTTTTTACTTTTTTCGAAAAAAAATTATTTTTTTTAAAATCAGTGGCCATAAAATTTATAATTTTCACTTGAAGATGAATTTTGGTATCTTTCGAAAATTTGAATAACTCCAAAAAGTTGATTTACAAAATTTTACAAAAATGCAAAAACAACCCAAAATTATATTCATATCCAAACACAACTCTAATTTTTAAATATCATTTATTTTTGTTTACTTTTTATTTTGGAATTTTACAATTCATGTGCAAACGCCTGCTTAGTATATCTCTTTTTCTTTTTGCTTCCATCTTTAAGGGACCTAGCTACCTCTTGAATATTATTAAAGACCTCAATTACAAACAAGCAGAATGGCAAAGACCTCAAGAGTCAAAACGTCAACTTTTCGGAAACGAGTTGCTAATAAAAGTCATGCATGGGACCAGACTAGTTAAAGCATTGGGAAAGTGATGGGACTATAAAAATGTTTTATTATTAGGCGTTCTTTAAGATATTCAACAAGTTGAAAGTGGAACAAAAAGAACTTTAATTATGACGAAATTAAGTTATCCCAAATCGGTTGCGAGATGTGAAATTAAGTTGTCACAATTTTGAGTAGTTCTAATTTTTGTAATTATGATAGGCTTAAGGTTCATTTTTTCATATTCGTTTAATCAAAATTTGTTTATGTTTCTAATGCTTAATATTGTTTCTTATCAGTTGGTTTCAACCCAATGATATGTGCGAAATAATAATCCAAAAATTAGAGCAAGCTCTACATGCTAAGTTGAATTTGGATATCTATGCTTAAATCTTGTTTTTTTAATCTTTTGGGACTAATACGCAGGCACGAGACTCTTAACTATCTACTAGTGACTAGTGATCACCCTATTTAGTGACGAAAAGTAAAAAAGATTTATTTATCAGAAAAAATGACCCAGAACACCATAAAGTAATGAATTTTTTTAATTATTTTAGTGTAACACAAAGTTATATTTAAGAAATTATATTTATGTTGAAGTATAATAATCAAGAACAATAATTACGCTCCAGTCCCAAACAAATTGGGTAGATGATATAAATGTTTAATTAGTCACACATGACACAAATTTATATGTCTATGTTAGATCTATGATAAGTTTCTCACCTGCGAATCTGACTCTTTCGTTTGAGCCAAGCACGCAATTTCTTTTTATAGTGTATTGTCATGACCCGCCATATCATCATGCCACGTAGGTGCCATTTGGCATATATGTTTATCATATAAAAGCTTACATATGAAATAGACTAGCACATGTAGGAAGGTTCTAGAGAAATATGGAGATTTCTCATGTAAGACCTTAGAATCCTATGGAATTGCTAAGAAAATCTTTAGAAGATTCTAGTTATGTAGAATATTCTAGAAGAGGGACTTACTTGTAAATAATAAGCGCCCTGTGTAATAATTATTATTTACTCACTAGCCCCTGTGATACTAATATTAAAGGGAGTTATTCATTTGTAACTCACCAAGCAAAACAATTAAATTCTCTCTAATACAAAAGTTTCCTTTGACAATTCTCTTGTGTTCTAACATTCCCATAGCGATCTTGAGTGTGGTAAGGCTGACTTGGCATGGCAAGATCATGAGCAAGTTGTAGTTATCAAGTGCCGCACATGTACTTAGTAAAATACTAAAGACGTGACAAAGTGGTATCATAGAAAATGTTATGACTAAGGGAATGGCGAACGACGGAAAAATTAACGTTGCCAACACCCAAGCCAACGTCATCCAGGATGCTGCTGGCAAGAAACGTTGTTACAAAAAGAGGAATACCACTAACAAGACCCAGGAGGTGCCGCCCGAGATTGTGCCAAACGAGGGGCTTACATTCCAAGAACCATCTGCCACTAAGGCAAGTGAGGATGAAGTGGAGATACTGCCGGAGGACATCTCGCTAGGTAAATAGTGGGTGATGAAGGTGAATGCGAGGATGGACGCCATCAAGATCATTGGCCAACGCTTGGGGAAAGTGGAAGGCACCCTTTAGCGTTCTTGAAGGAAACACTCTTGAGGAGATTGAGAGTATCCGAAATGACTTGGAGGAACATACATAGACCGAGATGGAGCTAAGACAAACCATCTTTGCCTTGGAATGTAGACTCATGGAGGCCTTGAGTACAATCGATGCTATGAAGGAAAAGATAGAATTACTCGAGGAACATGCCAATGCTGGCATAACCGAGGCACACGGTAATGTTATTGTGATGAGGGAGGCCAAGATCGAGGCTCCCAAACCATCGGTGTTCAAAGGTGTTTGGATGAACAAGAAGTGATGAATTTCCTTTGGCACTTGGAGAACTACTTCAGGCACGGCAAAGTGAAAGACGACGAGGCCAAGATCAACACTAATGTGTTGTACCTCTCAGAGATTTTCGCATTATGGTGGCTTCAAAATTGTGTTGACATGGAGAAGAGGATATGCAAGATTGAAACACTGGAGCAGTTTAAGAATGAGTTGAAGAAGCAATTCTACCCGGTGAATGTGGTGTATGAGGCTAGGCAGAATCTAAGGGAGCTCCGACATATGACCATAATTCGGGAGGAATATGTGTGCGAGTTCACTACCTTAATGTTGCAAATCATGTCATTGTCCTAGGGATATTCCCTCTTCTACTTCATAGATGGGTTGCAAAATTGGGCAAAATACGAGTTAAGAAAACATCAGGTAGCCAACGTGGACGAGGCCATAGCAGTAACCGAGTCGCTCGTTGAATTCAAGATGTAGCCTGCCAATTCCAAAGAAGGCAACGCCGAAAGGGGTGAGGGAGATCATGACAAGGACAACGGAAAAGGCATTGCCGAGGTATACAAGAGCAATGGCAATGGGCCATCCCATAATAGACTGAGGTCCAAGAGAAACGACAAGGGGCCGAAAAACGGTAGCGAGTACGTTCCTAAGGGAGGGTGCTACTTCTGTAAAGGATCAGATCAGGTAAGTGAATGCCCAGATTTGGGGAGCCTTGCATCAATGATCGAAAACTTTGCTCAAGCACACAAGGGTGACACAGGAGGGACTGCCTGTATTGGGGGATGCGCTTGGAATCTATGCCAAAAGTAGGGGATTCCAAAGCCTATCTTGGCACCATACAAATGGAGCATGGTAGTAGCAAGAAACGTTGGACGGACATAGTTGAATAGGATGGCAAGTTACAAAGTGATGGCATGCTATCAGACTTAGACGAGGCACCAAACAGAGGGGTCAAGTTTTCTAGCAAGGCTAGGACCACGGAGGACAGCCAAACAGGGAATGGAAACTGGGACCCGATGCTTGAGAAGTTGCTAGACTTGGTTGAGTCATGCGGAGATTCAGGCCAAAAGCAAGGAGAGGCATATGATGGGCGGAGGATCTAGGCCATCATTGCTAACCGTCCAAAGTACAAACGGGACAAGAAGAAAGGTGACCAGTAAATTGCTACATGGGAAAGCGAACCGCTCCATAGAGTATCATGGCTAATGGACAATGATCTCTGGCGATGCCAAGGCTAGGTGCGCGTGTACGTAGGTGCCATTTGGCATATATTCTTTCCATATGGAAGCTTATATATGAAATAGACTAGCACATGTGGGAAGGTTGAGAAATATGGAGATTTCTCATGGAAGACCTTAGAACCCTATGGCATTGCGAAGAAAGTCCTTAGAAGATTCTAGCTATGTAGAATATTCTAGAGAAGGGGCTACTTGTAAATAATAAAGGACTTGTATAATAATTATTATTTACTCACTAGCCCTTGTGAAACTAATATATAAAGGGGGTTATTCATTTGTAACTCACCAAGCAAAATAATAAAATTCTCTCTAATACAAAAGCTTCCTTTGGCAATTCTCTTGTATTCTAACATTCCCTTAGCGATCTTAAGTGTGGTAAGGCTGACTTGGCATAGCAAGATCGTGAGCGAGTTTTAGTTATCAAGTGCCGCACTTGTTCTTAGTTAAATACTAAGAACGTGAAAGGGTGGTATTAGAGCAAAGGTTATGACTAAGAAAATGGCGAATAACAGAGAAATTAACGTTGCCAACACCCAAGCCAACGTCATCCAGGATGCTGCTGGCAAGAAGAGTTGTAACAAAAAGAGAAATGCCACCAACAAGAGCCAGGAGGTGTCTCCCGAGATTATTCCAAATGAGAGGCTTATATTCCAAGAACCATCTGTCACTAAGGCTAGCGAGGATGAAGTTGAGGTCCTGCCGGAGGACGTCTTGCTATGTAAAGAGTGGGTGGTGAAGGTGAATGCGTGGATAGACGCCATCCAGATCTTTGGCCAATGCTTGGGGAAGGTGGAAGGCACCCTTAGCGTTCTTGAAAGACACACTCTTGAAGAGATTGAGAGTATCCGAAATGACTTGGAGGGACGTACACAAACTGGGATGGAGCTAAGGCAAACCATCTCTGCCTTGGAATGTAGACTCATGGAGTCCTTGAGTACAATCGATGCTATGAAAGAAAAGATAGAATTACTCGAGGAACATATCAATGCTGGCATAACCAAGGCAGACAATAATGTTATTGTAATGAGGGAGGTTAAGATCAAGGCTCCCAAACTACCGGTGTTCAAAAGTGTTCATGATGCACAAGAAGTGGAGAATTTCCTTTGGCACTTGGAGAACAACTTCAGGCACGGAAAACTGAAAGACAACGAGGCCAAGATCAACACTGTTATGTTGTACCTCTCAGAGATTGCCGCATTGTGGTGGCGTCAAAAGTGTGTTGACATGGAGAAGGGGCTATGCAAGATTGAGGCGTGGGAGCAGTTTAAGAAGGAGTTGAAGAAGCAATTATACCCGGTGAATGTGGTGTTTGAGGCTAGGTGGAAGTTAAGGGAGCTCAGACATACGGCCACAATTCGGGAGTATGTGTGCGAGTTCACTACCTTAATGCTGCAAATCTCGTCATTGTCCGAGGGAGATTCCCTCTTCTACTTCATAGATGGGTTACAAAATTACGCAAAGTAGGAGTTAAGAAGACTTTAGGCAGCCAACATGGACGAGGCCATAGCAGTAGCCGAGTCGCTCGTTGACTTCAAAATAGAGCCTGCCAAGTCCAAAGAAGGCAACACCGATAGGGGTGAGGGAGATCATGACAAGGACAACGGGAAAGGCATCGCCGATCTATATAAGGGCAATGGAAAGGGACCATCCTATAATAGACTGGGGTCCAAGAGAAACTCCAAGGGACAAAAAACGATAGCGAGTACGTGCCTAAGGGATGGTGCTACTTCTGTAAAGGATCATATCGGGCAAGTGAATGCCCAAATTTGGGGAGCTTTGCATAAATGATCGGGAACTTTGTTCAAGAACACAAGGGTGAAATTGAAGAAACCACCTGTATTGGGGGGATGTGCATGGAATCTATGCCGAAAGTATGGAATTCCAAAGCCTATCTTGGCACCATACAAATGGAGCATGGTGATAGTAAGAAACATTGGATAGACATAGTTGATGAGGATGGCGAGTTACAAAGTGATGACACGCTATCGAACTTAGACGAGACACCAAGCAGAGGGGTCAAGTTTTCTAGCAAGGCTGGGACCACGGAGGGCAGCCAAATAAGGAATGGAAGCAGGGACCTGATGCTTGAGAAGCTGCTAGACTTGGTTGAGTCATGGGAAGATTCAGGTCAAGAGCAAGGAGAGGCATCCGATTGGCGGAGGACCGAGGCCATCATTGCTAGCCGTCCAAAGTACAAATGGGGCAAGAAGAAAGGTGACCAGTAACTTGTGACATGGGAAGGCGAACCACTCCATAGAGCATCATGGCTAATGGACAAAGATCTCCGGCGACGCCAAGGCGAGGTGTGCATGTACGTGTCAATTCTTAGTGTCGAGGGTGGCACAAAATTGGGTGGGGGAGAGTATCATGACCCGCCACATCATCATGCCGCTTAGGTGCCATTTGGCATATATTTTTGCTATATGGAAGCATACATATGAAATTGACTAGCATATGTGGGAAAGTTCTAGAGAAATATGGAGATTTCTCATGGAAGACCTTAGAACCCTATGGAATTTCTAAGAAAGTCCTTAGAAGATTCTAGCTATGTAGAATATTCTACAAAAGGGACTTACTTGTAAATAATACGGACCTTGTGTAATAATTATAATTTACTCACTAGCCCTTGTGAAACTAGTATATAAAGTGGGTTATTTATTTGTAACTCACCAAGCAAAGCAATCAAATTCTCTCAAATACAAAAGCTTCCTTTGACAATTCTCTTGTGTTCTAACAATCCCTTAGGAGTCCGTTCTAACAACAAACTCCTAGAGGTATTATAAATACCCATATCATCTCCAAAACGAAAGACCTCTGAAAATTTTCATCTCTTTCTCTTCTACTTATTTTGTACACTCACAAATATTTTGTTCTTGTGGGAAATTCGAGTTAATTGTTGAAACTCAAATTTTGGAGGTTTTGTAAAATCCTGGAGGAATTATGCTATTATCTGTGCAGCAATTTGTAGGAAGCTTAAATTCTTTAAGGACGATGATTACACTATCGAAACCAGACTATTTCATCCCATTATATTTCTAACAATTACTTCATATGGCATATAATAGTCGAACTCTCACAACTAGGGTACGTTACCTCTACTATGTGATATTGTTCTAACTAATGGTCGCTCAAATTAGTTAATAAAGCCGCTCTCGGCTCCTTTCTTTTTAATTTTATGTGTTTTAGGATTTCTCCATCCTTTCCTTATCTTCATATACCAATCATATATAATTCTCACACTCTTTAGCTCCATCTCTAGAAATTGAAACAATAATAATGAGGCCATATATAATTCCATGTCTACTGATATCCTTACTCATCCATGAATTGGTCGTGGTGGACAAGTGTTCTGGCTTTTCAGTAGAAGCATTAAAATCCGTACAACAATTTTCTTACAAGGAATTAATGGTTTCTCAAGTCAAGGCCGCGGGAGAGCTAAAAGGTTTAGACAGGAATAAGGGCAGAGGTACACTAACACCGCCATCACCACAGCATAATTTGAGAAATCATTGGAGGAGCCGTTATGTGCCACCAACACCACCAGCACCACCACCAAAACCTAATGTGGGAAATCGTCGGAACCGTGGTGCGCTACCACCACCACCACTACCTCCTCCACCAGCACTAGCACCTCCACCTTCACCAGCACCACCACCACTTTCACCGCCACCACCAGAAGCACCACTGCTTCCACCAGCACTAGCATCACCGCCTCCAATATCACCAGTACCACCATCATTTTCACCGTCACCGTCACCGCCAACACCACCATCGCCATCAAGCTAGTCATGAAGCTCGCCACCGCTATATATGCTGCAGCTACGTGCGAGCCAGATTCAGATCCAGAATTTAAATTCTAAGGGCTTGTTTGGTACGAGGGATAAGGAATAATTCATCCTGAGACTAAATTTAAGAAGAGTTTATCTCTTATTTGATTGGTAGAATATTGTGATATAATTAATCCCGAGATTGTAGTGTTTCTTTAATCCCATGGAAAGTGGAATAACTAATCCCTGGATAATTAGTCCTGGAATGACTTCTTTCCAATCAAACAATTCTTAGGGGTTGAACTTTTAGGTTTTTAGCTTGAAACCCAAATACAATCTTAAAGTTATGGGTTCAATTGTATATTCTAGTAAATTTTTACCCATAAATTTATATTTTGAATCGAAAGTTATAGGTTCAGTTGAACTCGTACATGTAACGGTACATCCAGCTGACTACGAGAGAATTCATAAATTTTATTGACCGAACAACCTAAATTTGGTGCAAAATCGAGCTTGAGAGACAAGTTGGTTTTCTGATTTTTCAAAGTAAGAGTTTAGTCAACATGTCCATTCCCACATGTACTACTTTTTCTAATTTATAAATCCATACGGGTCCGTTTTAAACCCTCCAGTTCGAGGGTGGTTAGAAATTTAGAATAAAAGAAGCGTAGTTCGTTTGGACTCGAAAACGTTTATTTGATTTTGTTAGTATTTCTTTTTATTATTTTGGGTCTCTTTTACATTCTTTTTTTAGTGCTTAAATTGGTTTTGGACAATAAATTTAGGATTATTACGAGAGAATTTATATTAAGAATGTATTTTGATTCATGCTTTCTCTTTTTTTGAAAAACAAATGGGTATGAACCAGAAAAACAAACTGAGTGGTATACGTAATTAAACAAATACTTTGTTTTCCAATAGGAATGGATCTACTAAGCTCATTGAAAATCTGGCATGGAAATTATGATGCATTTCTTTCGGCCAGTGAACAACCAAAGTATCGTACTGTTTTGATGATTACTATGTTTGAATAGATTGTATTGTTTCATGTTGTTTTATAATGCCATACAACAATCTGAAGAATAAGTTTGTAATATTACAAAGAAAAGTAGTATACATTGTTGTATAAAAAAAGGTAGGGTAAATGATAAAATGAGATTATTACATAATAAATAAGGACAGATGAGAAAAAAATAAGATAACAACGCGATCACATTAAATTGATCATTACATAAAATGACATTTTTCATCAATGTAATGACCCAACCGGTCATTTTAACTTTTAGAACCCCGTTCCCTAAAATAAAACTTTCTGTAAGTGCTTGTAATGATTTATGACTTGCGGGGATGGTTGGTTCGGGATTTGGAAGTGTTTGAGGTGAAACCGGAACACTTGGTTCCTTAAGTTGGCCTTAAAGTGCTAAGTATGACTTCGGTCAACATTTTGAGAAAATGACCCCCGGAATAGAATTTTTATGTTTCCAACAGTTCCGTATGGTGATTTTGGACTTAGGAGCGTGACCGGAATTTTATTTAGAAGTCCGTAGTGAAATTGGGCTTGAAATGGCTAAAATCGGAATTTAAAAATTTAAAGTTTGACCGGGAAGTTGACTTTTTGATACTGGAGTCGGAATCCAGTTCTGAAAATTTTTATAGCTCTATTATGTAATTTATGAATTGTGAGTAAAATTTGAGGTCAATCGGAGTTGATTTGATAGGTTCTGACATCGAATGTAGAAGTTGAAAATTCTAAGTTTCATTAAGCTTGAATTGGAGCATGATTCGTGGTTTTAGCATTGTTTGATGTGATTTAGAGGTTCGACTAAGTTCGTATGATATTTTAGAACTTGTTGGTATATTTGGTTGAGGCCCCGAAGGCCTCGGGTGAGTTTTGGATGGTTAACAGATCAGAAGTTGGACTTAAAAAGCTGCTGCAATTTTTCCTCTTCTGTTGGGCATTTTGGACTGTCATTGAGCCCAGGCATCGAGCCCAGACATCGAACCAGAATTGACGAGGCTCAGGCTCGAGCTTGTATATCGAAGCCATGATCGAAGGTCCATCTCGAGGGCCATGATCGAAGGCAAGGCTCGAGGGATAGGATCGAGACCCAAGATCGAGGGTCACAATCGAAGGCTCAAGCTCGATGCCATGATCGAGGCTATGATCGATGGACCGGAATCGATGCCATAATCGAGGCCATGATCCGAGGTCCCAGCTCGATCCTGTGATCGAAGCCACGATCAAGGGCCATGATCGAAGCCTGATCGAGGGCCATGATCGAGGGCTGATCGAGGGCCCTGATCGAAGCCCGATCGAGGCCCAGTTCTGAGGTGCTGGGCAGTGTTATAAAACGAGGGCATTCATCCCAATTGCCATTTTTGACGAACTTGAGTTTGAGCAGAGACGACCTTTGGCAAATTATCAAGGGAAAAATATTTGGGTAAGTGATTCTAATTCGGATTTGGTCTACATATACAAGTATATCATTGTTTTCACCATAAATTCGTGTTTTGAGATTGAAATTTGGGAAAAAGTTTAGAAATCTCATAGAAACGAAATCTTGACATTTCGGTATCGATTCGGAGTCGGATTTGAGTGAAATTGGTATGGTTAGACTTCTAATTGAATGGGTTGTCGGATTTCATGACTTTCGTCGGATTCCGAGATGTGGGTCCCACGGACGAATATTTAATTAATTTCGGAATTTGTATTAAAATTGTAGTATTTTCTATTAGAGTTGATTCCTATAATTTTTAGTGATTATATCGAATTGTTTTGGCTAGATTCGAGCCGGACAGGATTGGATAATCGTGAAAAAGGTCTTCTAGTGGGTTAAATTGGAGCAAGACAAGGTAAGTCTCTTGTCTAATCTTGTGAGGGGGAAATTACCTCATAGGT
>AWOL01S0053593.1:8140-29688 GCA_000715115.1 Nicotiana otophora
ATCCTAATTACATCAAAATATGACCTAAGATATTGATCAACATCCATATATGGCTCATAAGTTGGCTACAAGCCTCCAATAACTCAAATCGCCAAATAGTTTTACATGCTAGACCATTCAACTTCATTCTTATGTTTTAATACCCATTCGTAGTCATTAATGATATTGCATCAATTGTCCATTTCCACCAAGTTACTATTCACCATCTTCCATAATCAACACTTGAAAAATATATAATTCGGATGATTACTTAGTTGATCACTTCCATCTTTTGCTAACAAATAATTCCATAGGCTCATTGTATTCATAAATTTCATCAACAAGACTACCATTCATCTTCTCTCTTATTTATCAAAAGTACTATTTATGCCATGAACTAGAGTTTTATAATCCAATCTTTGAACTATTAAAACTTGTAACAAATACTTCAAATACTTCTACTACTCATAATAAACGAGTTTGAAGCATTGAAATTACCTCTAGTAGCTCAATCTTGAAAAATCACAACTTTGGTAATTTTAGTGTTCTTGAAGATGTGATGATGAAATCTAGTATTTGGATGCAAGAATGATGCTAGAACTCATGTGTATTGAGTAAGAATCAACCCAAAACAACATTAACAACTTACCTTGGTTGATTGAATTTGATTTGTGCTTAAAATCGCCCCTTCACCTCAAGAAACCTAACCCCCAATACTCAAAATACTCTCTCCCCCGACTTGGTATTTATAGGCCCAGATTTCTGGGTTTCGGACGCGGCCTTGGATGCTATGGCAGCACTTCACTGCCAATCATTCTTTTGGATGCGACCCCGGATGCTTCGCATCTACATACTCCTCTTCCATCCTTTGGTAATTTGGTCATAACTTCTTGTAGGAATGTCCAAATGACAAACAGTTTGAAGTGTTAGACACTAGACTTGAACATCTTTCATTTGATAGGTTGTCCGTCACATAACTCCTTATATATATAGATATGCTTGTCCAAAGTTTAGTCTTGTATGTACTCATTTGGAACTTTAAAATCTATCATGTAATTTCCAACTTACTTGGACTTAGGTCTATCCTTAGACCCCACATTACTTATAATATGCCTCGTACACTTATTATCATATCCAAATTATATCCATCATATTAATAGTCCTCGTATGCACACAAAATAATATAATTAGCGCACATCAGTTTTCTTAATAGCGCTTAAGTACTTCGAATTTTTTCGGGGTGCTACATTCTCCCCCACTTAAGAACATTCATCCTTGAATGTTTTACAAATTACTTTTAAGAATAGAGTTACCATCCTTTTACCTCCAACCATTATGCATAGGCACTTATGACTACATGGGTCTTATACTTCCTTTCCAAAATCTCAACTTATGACCCTCAAAATTTGGCTATCTTTACAAATTCTTAAAAATTTCAGCAGAGTTTCCCCTATAACTAGGAGTATCCAAAAACCTTAACCTTTCCAAAACAAGCCCCCCCACGGGCACCAATAACAATATCGCTCAACAACCAACAATACACAATATAATATACCATCTTGACCTCACTCTGTCGTACATATACCATAAGTGCATCAAATTTAAAATTTTAAAACTTTTAACTTGTAACATATATGAATACCATTCAATATCAATAATTGTTACTATACATAGCTCCCATATCACTATTATACATGCCTACATTTTCTTTAGTCATGGATATATCAAGTTGTACCTGAAAAGTATCTTCAAATAAATCAAAAATCTCTCTGTGATAGGACTTCCTAAATAAACAATAATTTCTTAGCTTAATCTAGGCAATATCTCATAATTTATGAGATCGAAACTATATTACCCACTTGGTATCTGCAAAACTTGTTCATTACGACTCATAGTCTTGGATTGTTTTTCATAAACAATACTTTTAAATAAATTTGTTACTTTTCACGATTCTTGTTGCCATACATGATTTTTCCCACTTAGGACACTTGATGTCCTATAATTGTTAAAATTATTCTGGAATGTTCTTCTGTTCCTTCCAAAGACTAATAAGATATTTGTTCCAGATTCATCCATCATATAACAATTAATAATCCCACTTTGACTCGTGATTTTTGGAGTTCGCGAAGATCCCAACTTGATAACTATTATTGCTTAAAAATTTGCTCTATGGAAAAAAAGATTTCATCCCAGTTTCATTCATTTTACGATACACTTTGCTATCCATTTTCGAATACCAGGGTTCCATTTCTTAACTTTAACCAGCTCCTTAACTCTATTGAGTTCCTTGTGTTGGTTCTCTAACAAAAAATTGAGATTTTTATCTATTTATGGCTGCACCATAGATATACTACCATAGCCCGTAAGCTTTCAACACTCGCGTATCAATGCTATCACGATGACACTTACACGTTTTAAGATTAGTGCCCTTTCTTAAACCCATGCTCTTTTTTTTACTGGCATACTTCGTTTCTGGTGTACAAGAGTCATTTCTCATTCAAGAATGCACATTACATTATCATTTTGTATTTCATTCCGTGCTAAGTGTGTACATATTAAAATACCCTCTTATTCCACTTAATCTCATGTACAATTCAAAGTACTTCCTTGTTCTCCGCCAATACTTAAATTTAATTCAAATTGCACATGTCCCCAAGTTGTAGGAATACATCCGAATTGCCCATTAAATCCTTGACTATCAGACATAACTTTTAATATCCCTGATGCAGAACATCGTAACCATTGCTCGTAGTGAGTTTTATTCCTTACAAATACTTCATGGTAATTGTACTCATTCCATCATGAATTTACCGAAGGATTTCTTTTCATCTTGACTCTAGTAAATAAAATATCTTATTTCTCAAACCATTACCTTTAAGGTTACTCTTACCTGCTTTGACACTCCCCCACTTAAGTACCCAATTCTTAAGCTCGAACCTAACACTCCAAGACTTCATTAAATTTTTACCCTCGTAGGTAAACTTACATCTAATCATAAACATGCTCACATGCTGCCACAAGTTTTTTTTATTCCCCAAATCGAAATCTCATTTCACCATTTTTTTCCCCATCAAACCCCAACCTTATTTTGTCATTACACTTGTATTGCTTTTTGTTTTGAAAACAGGATTGAATGGTTATTCTCGTTAGAGATTTACTTATTCCTTTCCATACTAAAGTATCATGATACTTCTAACCACAATTCATGTTGCTAAGTATCATCGTTTCCTGCTCTTAAAATAATAATATGGTTAGCATATCACCTTTCAATTTCGTTTTATCTTTAGAATCCATTTTTTGACATTATACCCTTCAATCCATAGCAAGTATGACTACCTTACACCTCGCAGTCCATGCTTATGTATTTTAACATGTACGACTCCTTCATACTAAACCCATATAACATTCATACAATTTCCTATAACATACACCACTTTCATAATGCTATATGTAAGAAGCGTACAATCCATCTTCATGTCGTCATCCTAACAATGTTTTTAACTATAGTTAATATACCATCTTTACATCATCATGCCTCATGCAATTAATATAAGTACTTGTATATTTTTTATTATTCATGGAATCTATTTTGTGGGTACCCAATCACCGTACGGTAATTTATTTTGTACCTCCATAGTATCTTCAATCCCATCCCCATGCATAATATTTTAGGGATTCCTGATGCATCAATCTATAACATTTGGACAGTTGTAACCTCTCAACTCCCACACGTACCCTTACCATTTTCAAGCTCTTGGGCCTTAAGCGGTCAGATTGCTCTGAGAAAGGTAAAAAAACTCTTACGGTTTGGAGCCCAGTTCCCACAACATATATAGTATTGACAACTTGTCATAGATGATTACTTTGCCTCATACATTATTTCAAACGTTCATTTCTCATAATTCATAAGGGTCTATCAAATCCTAATTTAATCGCTCCACTTGACACATGCATAAGTACTTTGGAGCTTACATTTGAAAATTCTCAATTCCCATAAGTTCAAAAGGCCGAATCTTAACTAGTCAAATCCAATGTTGTTATTCCACATCATTTTACCTCATATGGTAACCTATGTTGCTTCTTGTACCTTTTCAAGGTACACCTTTGTGTATATGATGCCTTAATTTTACTTACTTACCCATTTAAGTCCACCTATCTCATCCACACATACATTGGTATGCATCATTGAATGTTAGTATCTCATTCGTTAATTGTGAGGCATTCAAAGTTCACCTACCCTTCTCATACTTATGATATGCTTCGGATACCCTGAATTTGTGCCCATACGTGACACTTTATTTCTAAATTTACTTCCTTACCTGTGATATTACCATAATGACAACTTCGTCATATCGAGAGTCTCCCAATCCATAGCGAGAGTGCGAATCATCTCTTGTATATTGACTTGTCCACTTTCTAAAAGTATCGACGGTTTCCTTACACCCCCTCCCTTTTTAGATGCTTTTGGTCATTCTTAATATTATCGCAAATAAGGCTCATTCTTATAAGTCACAAAGTGATTGCTACGAACTTGGTTGATTCACATTCTCTTACCAATTCAATTTTTTTATTTTTCATTCCTCGACATCTCATCACGATAATTTGAGATACAAACTTTCCATTTATCTTAGAACTATTATGTTTCTTCTTTATACTCTTGTCGTACTCATTAGTGGTGACAGTCACAATGACTGGTCGTTTTAACATTTTGACTAAAAATCTAAATTCTAGATTAGGGCCTTACTCTTTTGAGGTTCCGTCTTTCACCTCCTATAATATAATCTTTTGTACACTCTAGATTTTTTCTGACAACACTAGCAGATATCGAGATCTCAATCACTTTTCCATGAGCTATCAATATTCATTTGAAATATCTTATTCACCAAAGTCATACGTGTTGATTTATGAGTCCCAATCCATTCTTGACTTAGCTTTCCATTTGAACAAATTTGACACTTTCAAGCTATAAGCCCAAACATCTTGTATTATAACTTGAACCTTGAGCTTTATCCTCGTCACTTCTATATCTTCCACAACAGGTAATTAATACGATCGAGAATTCGTACTCTCACTTCAGGCACAAATGCACGATCTGGAGTATGAAGAAATTAAAACACCCTAGATGTCATTGTAGCCTCCCTGATATAAGTGTATCCGGCAACACACCGATAAGAGGGGATCTACTTGACATGACTCCATAGACTTCCTAGGACTCGACTTAGAATCTAGTGCTTTGATATCAAGTTTGTCACGACCCAAAACCACGTGACCGGCACCCGGCACACTACCTGACCCGAGAAAACCAAACCATGTGATGCACCCAAATCATATGTATGAAAACCAATTTAACTACGGAAGCTCCTTGAAAATCATATACATTTTCAAGTTAAATGATAAAATATTTGCCAATTCAAAATCACACATGACGTCTTTCATGATAATAACAATGAGACTAAGTAAAATAAATATACTTTCATGTATGTCGTGTACAACCCCGTTATTATAACCTTTAACACTTATCTATGGAGCCTCTATATCAAGAATAGAACTAATGGTTGGAGTAATTCTAACAAAATAAAATAAGAAAGAACATGATAGCTACCACGAGATAAAAGTGGTACTTTATAATACCTCGGAAAGAGATTCATCCTAGCCTGACCACATGCCACGTATCATACATCATCCTAAAATATGTAAAGTAAGCAGGGCCCTGGAGAGGGTCCCTAAGGGCTGAGTACACTATATCGGTACTCAATAAGTGTCATAGACTTTCTCTAACTTAAGTTCTTGGGACAAACTATATAAAAATAATGAACCAATATTTGATATAAAACGATAGAAAATTTTATCAATTCATGACCCTTGTTATTTTAAATAACAACAAAGTGAAATATAACCCTCAATATAAACTTTTAAAACATTTACATCAATCCAAGATTTTGGATAAAATCATGCAAAATTATTCCATTTGCTTTAAGTCATCGAAATCACTTTCGACTCCTTAGGCCTAAACATAAAGAAATCATCCTTACCTTTCACTGGAAGTACTATACTATCATCGACATAAGAAGGTCAACTAGGTTATGTACCTAGCGGCAAGTACCATATACCCTACTTGCTCAGGTCGTCTCATCGTAGTGCCGTACGAATCGACTCAGCCATGCTAATAATAGCACAAAATAGTACTCTATCGAGGGAGAGCACTCTGCCGTAGTCTATACCACAAAGTGGCCATCTACGCCTACACCGACACGTGTAGTTTCATGACAATGAACACGATATATCCGAAGCCAATCTCGGTGAACACAAGTAATTCCCAAAATATTTGATACTTCAAAAATAGATTCATAGCATAGTAGCCTCAAAGGATCTATTTTTATCAAATCATAGCATTTATAGAAAATCTAAATCATTTGATCAAAATTTAAATAAATAACCTTTTACATGCTAAATCTTTTAGCAATTTAACATCAATCTTTAAAAGATACCACAAGTGTTATTCTGCTCATCAATTTCCAAAAGAAATACTTTCCATAAAAACTTATCTTTAGCACTCAAATATGTGTACTCTTGTCAATACGTAACTTTTGATAAAAGCTTATAACATTTACCTTGAGTGTCATTTTGCCAACAAGATTTAAAATAAAATTTTATAAAATAACATGACACTACATATGCAACATAATATTTTAATACATGGAGACATCTGTACTTGTTTATCCCCACAAGCACGAAAGCATACTTGCAAACAACTTAAGTATTAACTCGAAACATGCTTCTAGAGAAAGTACCTCAAGAAGAGTAAGTTTTAATCTGTAACGACCCGATCGGTCGTTTTGAGAGTATTAGCCCAGATCCCCTGTCTACTACTTTCCCCGTATCTTTTTCTTCTTATGTGCCTTATCGGGAGGTTCCGTTTGTGGTTTCGGAGTAATTTGAGACACTTAGCCCTTAAAAACGGAAGCTTAAGTTCTAGAATTTTGACTGTAGTTGGAACTGTATGAAAACGACTCCGAAATGGAGTTCTATCGGTTCCTTTAGATCCGTTGGGTGATTTTGGACTTGGGAGAATATCCGGATTGTGTTTTGGAGGTCTGTAGCTAAATTAGGCTTGAAATGGCGAAAATTGAATTTTGGGGAAGTTTGACCAGGAGTGAACTTTTGATATCATGTCCGGATTCTGATTCTGGAAGTTGGAGTAGGTCCGTAATATCGAATATGACTTGTGTGCAAAATTTGAGGTCAATCGGACGTGATTTGATAGGTTTCGACATTGGTTGTAGAAGTTTAAAATTTCAAAGTTCATTAAGTTTGAATTGGAGGGTGATTCATATTTTTTAGCATTGTTTAATGTAATTTGAGGGCTAGAATAAGTTTGTATGGTGTTTTAAGACTTTTTGGTATGTTTGTTTGAGGTCCCGAGGGCCTCGGGTTGATTTCGGATGCTTAACAGATCAAAATTAGACTTGTGTATATTGCTGAAGCTTTCAGGCTTCTAGTGTTTTCGCACTTGCGGTGGGGAGATCGCGGGTGCGGGATCGCACGTGCGTGAGGTCAAGCATAGAATCAGATTTGGGATGTGTGGTCAGGGGTCGCAGGTGCGAGGGAAATTCCACATCTGCGATGCCCGCATATGTTCTTAAGGAACCGCAGACGCGGAGAAGACAGCAGAAGCGGACAATAATCCGCAGGCGCGCACTCGCAGGTGCGGCCCTTTTATTGCAAAAGAGGACCCAGCCCTCTTAAGTCATTTCCTCACCTGCGAAGGAAATTCCACAGGTGCGGCATCGCAGGTGCGACTGGAAGCCCGTAGAAGCGAAATCGCTGGGCAGAAAATGCTAAATTCGAGGGTTTTATCCCATTTTCAATTTTGGGACTTTGAGAGCTCGGATTGAGGCGATAATTCAAGGGTTTTTTAGAGAGAACTTTGGGGTAATGATTCCTAACTCATTTATGGTTATATTCCACTAATCTATAGTTGATTTCATCATTAAATTAAGGAATTTGGTTGAGAAATTTAGGGAACAATGGGAGAAGTTCTTCAACTAAGTTTTTGAGTTTTGATTCAGATTTTGATATTGGATTTGGATAATTTTGGTACGAGTGAACTCGTGAGTGAATTGGTGCTCATATTTTATGACCTTTACCCGATTCCGAGATGAGGGCCCCGGGAGACTTTTTACGGCGATTTTCTAAATTTTTGTTAAAATCTTGATTTCATTAATTAGATTAGTCTATTATAGTTGCATTTATGGTATGTAATTGCTTTTGGCTAGATTTGGGCCATTTGGAGCCGGATAATCGAGGAAAAGACATTCTTATTAACTGATTGAGCTTGGTTCGAGGTAAGTGGCTTGCCTAACCTTGTGTGGGGGAAATCCCCTTAGGATTTGGTAATGTTGTGATATGTGAGAGCCGTGTGCGTACGGTGACGAATGCGAACACATGCTATTTATTTAAACCAAATTTTTACTGAGTAGTAACCTATTTTCATCTTAATTGAGTTATACCACCATGTGTAATTATCATGTTTAGTCTAATATCGCATGTCTATATGCTTTAACTACTTATTTGAACTCTGTGCAGCATGCCTAATTTACTTATTTTTTTATTTTTTTTTTATCTTTGTCAGTCTTAACTATAGCATCTTTGCTGTTAACTGTTGTATTTATCGGTTTGAGCTGTGTGTTTACTTTTGAGACTCCGAGGCGGTACCTAGGGAGTTCTCCCTGCATATTTACTTTTGAGACTACGAGGTGGTACCTCGGGAGTTCTCCCTACATATTTACTTTTGAGACTACGAGGTGGTACCTCGGGAGATATCTTTGCATATTTACTTTGGGACTACGAGACGGTATCTCGGAGATCCCCTGCTGCTTATCCTTGTGTGTTGTACTGCCATTTTGCTGTGTTTTCCTATTTTTGTTAAATTCCAGACTCTTATTATATTGCTACATTCTCCTACTTTATTTATTATATACCAGTGGGCCCTAACCTGACCTCGTCACTACTCGACCAAGGTTAGGCTTGGCACTTACTGGGTACGGTTGTGGTGTATTCATGCTACTCTTCTGCACATATTTTGTGTGCAGATCCAGATGCTCCTTATCAGCCACATCATCAGTGAGCAGTGACAGTTTGGAGACTTCAAGGTATATCTGCCACGTCCGCAGACCTCGGAGTCCCCCTCTATTCTCCCCTATGTCAATTACCTTATGTATTTCTTTTATTAGACTCTGGTATATAGAGATACTAGTTTCCTTCTGTAGCTTATGACTTATGATGTTCCGGGTTTTAGGAATACTGTGTACTACTAGAGTGTTGGTTATTGTACATGCCGAGTGACATTGTTACCAATTATTTGGTTATTTGTTGTAGTTAGTTGTTAAGTTTTACTTCCATTTTTGTTATTTCCGCAATTTGATAGGCTTACCTAGTCGTAGAGACTAGGTTCCGTCATGACGTTTTACAGAGGGGGGCTTTGGGGTCGTGACATAATCAACTTACCTCGCTTTTGCTTTATTAACATTCACAAGCTTTCAATTTTCCTCCATAATTTGTTGATTAAAATTCTCAACTTTACCAACAAGTCTATATCTACAGTTTGATATACTAATTACATCAAAATATGACCTAAGATATTGATCAATATCCATATATGGCTCATAAGTTGGCTACAAGCCTCCAACAACTCAAATCGCCAAATAGTTTTACACGCTAGACCATTTGTAACGATCCAACCGGTCGTTTTACTTTTTAGAACCTCGTTTTCCTAAGTAAGGCTCCTCGTATGTACTTTTACTATTTTATGACTTGCGGTATGGTTAGTTCAGGATTTGAGAGAGTTCTGGTTGAAACCGGAACACTTGGTTCCATGGTTTGACTTTAAAAGGCTAAGTTTGATTTCGGCCAACATTTTCAGTAAACGACCTCAGAATCGTAATTTGACCGTTCCAATAGGTTCGTATGATGATTTCAGACTTGGCGTATGTTCAGATCGGGTTTTAGATAACCCGGGAGCGTTTCGGCACCTAATAGTGAAATTTGACTTTTTGAAGGTTTTAAAGTTCTTTAAATTTGGTTTGGAGTAAGTTTTGGTGTTATCGAGGTCCAATTGAGATTCCAAGACCAGGAATAGTTCTGATGGTGTATAACGACCCGGCCAGTCATTCCGAGAGTTATAGCCCTGTTTCCCAATTTCTGCTTCTTTATGTGTTGTTCAGCTGTATTGAGTTGTATCGAGTTGGTAGGTTTGGGTTCGGAGTAGTTTTGGAGTGAAATGAATACTTAGTCTCTTAGTTAGAAAGCTAAGTTAGAAAAGTCAACCGGAAGTTGACTTATGAGTAAAAGAATTTGGATTTGGATTTTTATGATTTGATTAGCTTTGTTGGGTGATTTTAGAGTTAGGAGTGTGTCCGGAATATAATTTGAAGGTCCGTGATAGAATTAGGCTTGAATTGGCGAAAGTTGGAAGTTTAGAAGTTCTTAGGCTTGAATCCGAGGTTGATTTGGTGTTGTTTTGGGTGTTCCGAAGGTTCGACTAAGCTTGGGTAGTGATATATGACTTGTTGGAATTATTGTCTGAGATCCCGAGGGTCTCGGGTGAGTTTCAGATAGGTTTGGGTTGTGTTGCGCTCATTTTTCTTATGTTTCGACGCTGTTTCTTCAAGCATAAATGATATCATATTGAACAAATGAGCTCCGATTTCTTTTTTGATTGAAGCATTAGATCCGTATCGTAATTACGAACCCGTAACAAAAACAATCGTCGAATTGGACATCGTATGAGCATTTTATGGTTATTGTACTAAAAATTGGGTTGCCAGATTTTTCAGATTAATTACGAAATTGCCACTACATTCGTATTTAAAGATCTACACGATTTGCAAATATTAAAACCTACATACCTCCTTCATTATAAGGTCAAATTGAGTATTCAAAAGCCTAACTTGACTAGAATTTCATAAGGAATCTATTGTAGGCATAAAAACTGAGTTTCAAATTATTTGGCATGATAAACGAGGTAGAATAGCTGGCAGAAAAATATATAAAACGAGGGTTTGTTCATTCGGTCATATTTTGTGTTGGGGAGCTCGGATTTGGGCGATTTTGGGGGCGATTTTCACCATAGGTATTGGGGTAAGTGTTCTCTACTCAGTTGTGGTTATATTTCATGAATCCACCTTCATTTTTGGGATTTGATTGATGATTTCAAAGTAAAATTGAAGGAGTTAGGGCTTGAGTTTTGGAGAGTTTTAGGTAGGGATTTGAGGGACCAAACAGAGTACGATTTTGATAAATTTTATATGGTTAGACTCGAGAGAGGACAAGGGTTTTGATTCTGTCATTGTTGACTGGTTCCGAGATGTGGGCCCGAGGGCCAGGTTTTGGCCGGTTTCGGATTGTTAGCATATTTGGTAGTGTTTATTGTGGAATTTGATTCGTTAGCCTATTTTGATGGTATTAATCTGATTATGGTTAGATTTGGAGCTTTTAGAGACCGAGTCCAAAGACGAGGGCATCCCGGAGTAGGATATTACGCTCTTAAGGTAAGTAACAATTTTAACTCTGGCTTTGAGGTTATAAACCCAGAGAATTTGATAATCGTGTGACTGTTTGGAGGTGATACCCATGCTAGGTGACGGGGCGTGTAGGTGTATACCTCGAGGGATTGAGACTTGGTCCGTCTCGTGAGGCCTCATGGCCATCATCTGTGTTTGCGTAGTTAGTTATTGTTGAACTTGTCTGCCTTCATGTTAGAGATCATGCTTAGGCTTTATTCATGCTCACATTATTTGTACTCAGTCATAGAAATTATTGTACATGTTTACCTCAGTCTCTATTATTTGCTACTATGCTGTGATACTTGATGTGGGCTGTGTTCCCTTATTTGTTGATGATGGTGAGGCTAGTGAGGTACATGATTGAGTGAGGCCGAAGGCCTGGTTGTGAGGATATTAATACCATAGCGTGTGAGTTGTCCGCATAACAAGTGAGTTGACCGTGTGGGTCCAGTTATTGATACCATAGCACGTGAGTTGTCCGCGTAGCATGTGAGTTGACCGTGCGGATCCAGGTATTGATATGATGGCACGTGAGTTGTCCGTGCTTAGCGCTTGTGCTTTGGGAGCCCCTCCGGAGTCTGTACACACCCCAAGTGAGCGCAGAGTGTTGAGCGTTGAGTGCTGAGTGAGAGTGCTGAGTGATGGAGTAACATTGCTGTGAGGTTGCATTTACTTTTGCTGTTGCTGCATTTACCTGTTAAATTTCCTTGTAGTCTTACTGATTTATGAAATTACCTATCTACTCCTGTTTGTACTTAATTGTGGAAATAATAATTGGATTATTCTGCTTAGCTCGTCACTACTGGTCAGTTCCTTAGTTATTTCTGTTACTACTGAGTCGGTTGTACTCATACTATACCCTGCACGTTATGTGCAGATCCAGGTGAGTTAGAAGGCGACTATCTTTGGAGACTGCAAGGTAGCTGTTAGCGTCCACAGGACCTTGTTACGCCTCTTGTCATTTCTTCTTTTGGACAGTTAGACAGCTTATATATCTTAGTTCATAATTTTAGATGCTCATGACTTAGTGACACCCCGATGTTTGGGGCTCGTTTCCGTATTTTTCTATATTATATTTAAAGTTAATTTAGTTTATGAAAAATTTAAAGGTTGAAATGTTTTATTAAATTCTTATAATCGGTTTAGTAGTAATATTTTGGGAAGTAGGCTTGCCTTGTAACACGATAGACGCCATCACGATCATGATTATATTTTGGGTTGTGACATGGTGATTTAAGACTTTCATGCAAAATGTGATATCATTCCGAGCAGTCTAAGTATGATTCGGCGCGTTCGGAGAGATTTGGAAACTTGAAGTACATATTTTGATTAAATTCGGTTTTAGGATGCGATTCTTAGTTTTGTTGTTGCTTTACGAGTTTTGAGAGTTCGAGCAGGTTCATATTATATTTATGGACTTGTTGGTACATTTGGATGGGGTCCCGAGTTGCTCAGGTGTGTTTCGGACTGCCCGGAGTTAAGTTGAAAACACCAGATTTTCTGTTTTGGTTTCCTTCTTCGCGAACGCGGAAAGACCCTCGCGTTCACGATGAGGATTTGGGGACTGAGGGATTTTTCCTTTCACGTTCCCGTATGCAGAGATGCATTCCCGGAGGCTTGGACCCTTTGGACTTCGCGTTCGCACTGGGCAGGCCGCGTTCGCATAGAAGCCTGGGCCTACGCCTGGGAAACCCAATTGCTTTACGCGTTCGCGTGTTGGCCCCCGCGTTAGCGAGGAGTAGGCAGCCTAGTGCACCGCGTTCACATGGGTCCTCTCACATTTGTGTAGAACCTTTTTTCCTGGGCTCCTCAGTTTGGCTTTCGCGATTGTGAGAGCTTGACCGCGATCGCGTATAAGAACCACTGGGCAGAAACATCTCTTAAAAACGGGACTTAGGTTATTTTGGCTCATTTTCTTTCATCTTTGGGGAGGTTTTGGAGCTTTTGGAGAGGGGTTTTCACCTAAGCTTTTGAAGGTAAGTAATTTCTACCTAATGTCAGTTTAATACATAGATTATAGGTAGATTTTAACATATAAATTTGTGGCAAATATGAGTTTAGATGAAAAACCTAGGTTTTGATAAAAATGAGATTTTACCACGAAA
Organism: Nicotiana otophora; assembly: GCA_000715115.1. Taxonomy (NCBI): domain Eukaryota; kingdom Viridiplantae; phylum Streptophyta; class Magnoliopsida; order Solanales; family Solanaceae; genus Nicotiana; species Nicotiana otophora. Next base: position 21,789 of record AWOL01S0053593.1, read on the forward strand.
ATGGTTATGGAATTTAGTGAAAATCATATATTTTAGTTCATGAGGGTTTGTGTAACAACTCTCTTCGAAAATTTGCGGAATCCAGGAACGTGGGTCCGGGGTAAATTTTAGAACTTTTTTAATTAGGGTTGGAAAACCACTTTAATAGTTAGAATATGAACATTTGAACATGTATTGATTATTTTATATAACATTTGACTAGTTTTAAGTCGTTTGGCAACAAATTGAGGGTTAAAGCACAATTTTGGACCAGAAAGTGACGAGCGCAAAACCGGCGTATAAACTTAGGCTCGCTAGTCGAATATAGCATAGAAAATATCGTATCCACAGGGATTGGAGTTAAACAGTATTTTCATAGTTTATAACTTTATTGCTATTCTAGATGATCAACAATTTAGATTTGTGTGAATTAAAATTAAAATTAACTAAATGTCTAAACTATTAGCTAATGACAATTGCAACAAGAGTAAGCAAGAAGATATCAAGGGGAGAAAATAGGGGTTGATTGGATAGGTGTAAGATACTTGTTCGAGAATTAACTCTAGTCGATTCACTTCTAAGGTTCAGGTGAGTCTCTCGAATTCACTCAATTATAGTCAAACGTTCAGTAGAAACTCCTCTCTTGATTAAGCCTCAACCTCGCGATATGGACTAAGTTAAGCTTGGTGAAGATATGCAAGAATTCGTAGTGGCTTAATCTTTAGGAGAATCTCTTTCGATTATCCTCTTAACTAGGTCTAAACGATAATTCAACTAGCCTCTTTCGATTACTAGGAAGAATCAATGAATTCAACTAATAAAATAACGCAACAACATCACAAGTTATGCCTCTTTCGATTAGATAAACATGTGAATATCTATGCAACAATAAAAATACCCAAAACGATTCAATACATAGAACTAGAGTTAATATCCACAAAAAATTCTCAAAAGACCAAATCCATCAATCGCTAACGAAGAATTACTCCATGTATATGGAGAAATTCATCACAATTAAGTTTAAGTCAAAGGGAAACATAAAACATCCAAACCCTTGTCTTGAGTTGGGATTGAATGAAGGATTCCTTGTGCTCTTCCTTCTCCAACTTTTTCTTAGCCTTCTTAGGTCTAAATTATGTCAAAAGTCCCAACAATACCGTTTTCCCATATATATATATACCAAGTAGGGTCAAGCCCAAATACATACACCTTCTCCTACACATAAAAGGACACTGTTCTTGGACAGGACGTGCGCGGTNATATCCACAAAAAATTCTCAAAAGACCAAATCCATCAATCGCTAACGAAGAATTACTCCATGTATATGGAGAAATTCATCACAATTAAGTTTAAGTCAAAGGGAAACATAAAACATCCAAACCCTTGTCTTGAGTTGGGATTGAATGAAGGATTCCTTGTGCTCTTCCTTCTCCAACTTCTCCTTAGCCTCCTTAGATCTAAATTATGTCAAAAGTCCCAAAAATACCATTTTTTCATGTATATATACCAAATAGGGTCAGGCCCAAACATATACACCTTCTCCTACGCAAAAAGGACACTTTTTCCGGATAGGACATGTGTGGCCGCGCACTTTTCACACTATTCTGCCCCAAATGCGCGGTCAGTGCGCGGCCTTGCATGTTCCGCACACTTTTCACCCTGTTCTGTTAAGAATTTGAAAAAAACGTCAAAAATATGAAAGTTGTATTCCTTTGAATTATCTTTCCAACCATATATTCTGGAGCCTAAACAAAGTTCTTAGCTAAGAGTTATGTGTATTGTACTAGACAATGCACAATATGCCTGCTCGATTCTTCGTTCGTTCTAAACTATCATCCGTTAATCCCCGAACACGATCCCGACTTAATTCCTTGGGCTTTTACTCAGAATTTAAAGATCTAAATCGCTTGAATTTATTCCATAACATCTACATAGATCGGAATCACTCCTACAAGGCATAAAACACACAATTGGTGCAAAACAGTAGCGATTAAAGCTCAAACTCAACTGAAGTGCAGCAAATTGAAATGTAATAATCGACTAAAATATGAGATTATAGTCTACCATCAACACCCTACACTTAAACCATTGCTCTTCCTCGAGCAATCAAACCACACTTTATATAGACACAACCTTACTAAACAACTCTCCTAACTCATCATACCAAGAATATTTAAAATAGACTAAGCATAATAGTGTAACATCTTCACCTCAAGAATTGACTCACAAGTACCATGCATTATTCACAACTCACTCACTTACTCTAACATAAAGGTCAACGATATTACCTTTCCTTCATGAATCATGTGCCCTCACACAATAAAAGAGAGTAGTTCCACACACCATAAAATTTAATAACAATTAAGAACTCAAGATAGAATTTGCTCACTCTCAGAAATTACATTCATATGCCACAAAAGATGAACCATAGGCTTGCCCGTAGTATACTACTCTACTAATTGAGCTCATTCAGTCAACGATCAAGTAGGCCTTTTTATTGGTTGTAATGTAGGCTGCGGGATGGGTAGGATACATTTAGATATAAGAGTAACTACACATCCCTAAGCACTTTAATACATACACTTTAACATTCAAAACCCCATACTTATGTCAAACCATAACTCCACCTTCACATCAATATACATTAACTCCCTTTTTTTAAGCACAATTACATCAAGAGTCACCACTATCAAAGAATATTTTACACAACAATACAACTATATATTTTTTCTTTTCTTATTCACCTCAAGTGCCTCTTATTTTTTCAGAACAATGCAACTTTCTCTTTATTTCATTAGTTCCACTCAAAAGTCAAACCAACCACCCCATACTTCAATTTTTACAAAGTTCATAATTGATGGTAGGTTAAAGATACGTATTTTAGGCTACTTTGCACCTATTATTTGCTACACTTTAATTGTATTTGATCTAAAATATGGATAATTTATACTCATTATGTATATTTTATTGTGTAGGTTGATATTTCGGGCTAAGACGAGTTTTTTGGAGCTAAATTGAATAAAAAGGAAACTTTGAAGTTTGAAAATTAAAGCTGGAATCGAGTTCGGGGTCGAGAACCGAGTATAAATATGAAAAATAAAAGAAGAAAAACGCTGAAGGCCATAACAATTGGCATATCACGTGGCTGGTGATGTGTGCCTTAGAAAAAAGTGCAATTGAATTGCATTTTGCCAACTTTATGAGTTGTTGGCTAAGTGACTCAATGTGTCCCACATGGTGGAAGCCAAAATACCAGGCTTAAGCATCAGACAACGAGGAAACGAAGTCCTCTGAATAATCGCATTAGTGCTACGCACAGCGCGTCGCCCGGCACGCCGCTCCTGTGCAATTTTTGCAGATTATTTTTTCTATTTCGCGTAGGTAAAGGTGTTTTCGTCCGGGCCGACCCTACCTGGTATAAATACATGTAAAAATGTTATTTTGAGAACTTTGGATAAACGTTTGATCAAGGGAGAGCACAGAGCCGCCGTGGAGGCCGGGTTTCATCTTTTCTTCCACCAAACTTTGTAATTTTTATGATTCTTTGTACGATTTGTTATTTTGATACCATGTCTATGTGAAGCTAAACTTTGCGTTCTAGGGTTGTGGTTCTTTCATGACTATTGTTATTCGAATAATGATTTTGATTTCTTAGTTTATCACACTAGTTTATTTATTCAATCTTGTGCTTAATTATTTGATTGCTTGATCACCAATTGAATACTATCTACGAATCTAGAATTGAACTTGAAAGTGGGAATTCTAGATTGCACATAGGATTGAGTAGAGCAAGTTCTTGAACCTGGGTATCGGGGAGCGAATTCGCGGTTAGGATAGCCACATACCTAATTGCCTTGCTTGGTTGATGTAAAGGAATTATAAATGCGTTTTTACTAGTTCTAATTTCATGGACATATAGGCGTTAGGTTAGCTTGAATAGGAGAGTAAGAACTCGACAGATTCTTATGAGAAATATTAACTCTGTCAACCAATAAGCTAGATGAATTAGTTAGTCAATTATATTGAAGAATACAATAGGAATTAGATAGCCCATAACCTTGGATCATTTTCATTACATTGATAATATAAAAATCTAATTTTTCTTTTCTCAGAGTTCATTATTTATTTTCTTTTTAGTTTAATTACGTTAACATCATTAATTTTGGGTTTAATTCTTGTATAGATAATTAGGATAGTCTGGTCTAGTTAATAGTTGATAACAAGTCCTCGTGAGCTCGACACTCTATCTTATCACTTTATTACTTGACGACCACGTATACTTGCGTGTGCATTTGGCCGCAACAGATTTCAAGTGCTCTTGGGAGGTACAAGGTTCAAATAGATGGTAAATTCAAACAAATGGGTAAGGCTTGTAATGCGGTTGCCAAATAAAACATGATTACAGGCACAAAGGAGTTAACTAAGATATATAACAATTAGGTGGGTAATAACATATAACTGGCTCAACAAAGAAATGCCTATATCACCTTCCAAAACTGAATAAAACTACTATTTCTCTTTACAAACACACGGGGCAAGTTCTAGATATCAAATACAATGTACAAATTAATACAAAAATCTCACACACACATGACATATGACTCACTCAGGATTGGACTCTCGAGACACTCTAGTCAAAGCAGTTAAGCAAAGTTAAGTACATACAATTTAAGGCACTTATACAAGAGTCAAAAACTGAGCCTAAACGTCACAACTAATGCACTTACTATTCTCAAGGCATAACAAAGTCAAGAGATATTTCTTTCAATTCAAATAATAGCACAAGGTTCCCTACTCCTAACAAAAATAAAAACTAACTACACCCGGTTCAAACAAAACCGTTGGGAAAGAACCGCGGCACAAAGAAAAACCAAGAGGGAATTATTACACTACCTAACAAATTAAAATCTTTTTGTCTTTTTCTTCGACTTTACTCCCTTAACAAACCCGTCGAATGATATCCATCGTCGGAAAAAGCTGAATTTTCTTAAAATTTTATGTTTTTTTTTCAATTATTTTCTACTACTCAAACTAACAAAAGCAAAGAACAATCAAGCTAACTAAAGCAAAAACTAAGAGTAATATACATACAATATACAATTATCCCCCACCCCACACTTTAAGTTGTGTCATGACCCCATGACACACAATTAAAAAGCGTAGGGTAGAGGAAATTTTCCTGAATCTATAGTCGGGGTCTGAATCAAAGTCGGGCACCTTTCCACGCGCCTGACTTAGTGTACACATCCACATAGACAACTTTTTCTCAGCCTTCTTGGGGTACACCTCATACTTATCTTTTTCACTAACATCAACCTTCTCTTTCACACCCTTCACCTTTCACTCCACACCCACAGCTGGATTGTCCTTTTTCACCCCTGTCTCTGCATTCATCTCAAAAGTTACGGTCTCCTCACCCACTCTAAGCATGAGTTTCCTATCATGTATATCCAGTATAGCTCTACCCGTTGCTAAAAATGGTCTTCCTAGGATGAGGGGGACTTCTTTGTTGTCACGACCCAAAAATCCTACCACAGGCATCGTGATGGTACCTAGTCTCTAAGACTAGGTAAGCAGATTTCAATTATATTTTTGGAGCCATTTTGTTTTTAAAATTAAATAAGTAACCAAAACTAACAGCGGAACAAATATGAATGTACAACCTCCCAAGACTGGTAGTACTGAGTCACGAACTCTAACTGAGTACATGGAATGATCACGAGAACCGAATATACAATACTGTTTGATTAAAATTAACAGTACAATGAAATAAAAAGACTCCAAGGGACTGCGACGACCAAGCAGCTCTACCTTGAATCCTTACGATTCCGCTTTAACTCTTCTCAAGTCCTATGTCTCCAATACCTGGCTCTGCACAAAAATATGCAGAAGTGTAGTATGAGTACATCACGGTCGGTACCAAGTAAGTATCAAGACTAACCTCAATGGAGTAGAGACGAGGTACAGTCAAGACACTCACTAGTCTAATAACTTGTGCAATATATATTATACAAAATAATAGGAAACAAATAACAATAAGGACAGGATAAAATAACCAGTGATATGCACAACATACAACAAGAATACTATTAATATTACTCAACAATTAATAAACACAATTACACCCAATTAAATCAAGTCGTTCAAATAAATGTCTTTCACATATAATTCTTCCAGATAACTCTCTTTCAAATATAATTTTCTCAAATAATTATTTTTCAAATATAATTCTTTCAATAAATCTTTTCAAATATAATTTCCTCAAATAAATATCTTTCAAATACAATTCTTTCATATAATACTTTCTAAGTAAAAATCCTTCAAAATACATATTTTGAATATAATTCTTTCAATTAAAAAAAGTCACCATGTGACACCTCATTTCATAATCATAAAAATACAGGTCTCGCCCCTTTTTCATATTTCCACGGCACCTTGTGCCCATAATTAAATCATCATATTTCTCTGGCACCTCGTGCCCTCATTTTATATCTCAACTGCACGGACAATTCACATGCCAATTATCATTATCATTTCATCACAGCACCTCGTGCCCACATTTCATATCACAACTGCACGGACAATTCACGTGCCAAATATCCTCATTATTTACTCACGACACCTCGTGCCCATATTTCATTTTATAAACCACCTGACAATAGCCACAAGCTCTCAATTTCAACATAAATCAGATTGTTATCAGTTTACCGACAATAAGACAAATTGCACAAGGTATAAAAGTAAATATAAGAAAATCACAACATCACATGAAAATTATCAACACCACAAACCCATATCATCACATATCATCCCTGACAATAGCCACCCTTATCGCTCCTATTGCCGCCCTTATCGCTCCTATAGCCACCCTTATCGCTCCGCCCAGACAATATTCCAACAAACACAACAACAGTGAAATGCCACCCTTATACCCACATAATATCAACGGTGAAATGCCACCCTTATCTCCCCAAAATAATAACTCACACAACACAATAATTTACACGGAAAATTAACACGGCAACATAATAAAATCAATTCATATCACAATTTGCCCAATGGCCACAACCAAATTCCAAAGATATAACAAAATCAATTAATTTCACAACAAATAGCCCAAGGCTCCACACAATGTATATAACACCCAAAAACAATCAATAGAGATAGAAATTACTCAGCATAAAGCAAAACCTTTATTAATGCAAATTTAGATAATTATATTAACACTTATTCTTAAGCTCGCTTAAATTAATTATTTGCATAAGAAAATTCATATTGGAATTAATTTCCAAGAAATATTAAACCAACAATACTCACGAAATTTCATAAATATTTCAAGTAACAATCACATCAAATTATCATATAAAAATAAATTCAACAATAAGGATTTAGGCATGGCAAACAGATGATTTAATAATTTTTCACAATTTTCCAATTTACTACACAATAATGCCTAAGACTTTAATTCAATGAATTTTGCACGTATAAGCCCGAGTACGTACTCGTCACCTCGCGTACACGGCTTTTCACATTTCACAAATGGCACATAAGACTCAATGCCTAAGGGGTAATTCCCCCACTCGAGGTTAAGCAAGACACTTACCTTTTTGAAGTTAGGCCGATATTCCAAAATAGCCTTCTTGCTTGAATTGACCTAGGGACAGCTCAAATCTATCCAAATTAATTGTATAACTTCATTAAAATTCATCATAAATAATTTCAGATAATAATACGTCGACTTAAAAATTTATTCCAAAAAGTCAACAAAACTCAACGCGGGGCCCGCCCCTCAGAACCTGACATAATTTTCATGAAATTCGAATACCCATTATGATACGAGTTCAACCATACCAATTTTATCAAATTCCAATAACAAATCGACCTCCAAATCTTAAATTTAAACCAAGAGAGTTTTCTAAAT
>AWOL01S0053594.1:0-47897 GCA_000715115.1 Nicotiana otophora
ATAATACATCAGTTTCTCTCTATACTTGTCTTTACTTTACTGTCTTTATTTTATAACAAATTGTAATTTTTACCACAATTATTGAAAACTCTTAAGTTTATTTAAATTAAATTCAAAAGGGGTTAAAAGACTAAGATGCCACAATTGCAATTCTTGAATCAAATGTAAAATGGCCATTTTATAAATTACTTTGGCCCAACTGCTCAAGCCCAATCCAAATATTACCCAACCCAAACACACATCTCTTTACATGTTGGCAATACAATCCATCCCATTTTCACCAATCACAACACGCCACGCCACCCGTCTCAACACCCTCAAACAAGAATCACAAATGATCTGAGCCATTGACCCAAAACATCGATGGCCCACGTTATTTTCCGTTTTTGTCTTTTAATTCTAACTCGTTACCAGATATTATCTCCATCGTTGGATCACACAAATCCAACGGTTCCCGTATTTTCCAAACTAATTTCTTTAAAAATCATAAAGCCTCGATTTATCCGGGTTGTTGATCGAATGATCAAACGACCCATATTCCATCTTACACTGTTAACCTTAGATACCGATCCCCAACTACCCAAAACCCTAAATCATTTCCCTCTGATCTTGCCGCCTATGTTTCCCTTTCCCCTCTCTTTACTTTCAACCTCACAACCCAAATCAATCACAAAACCTTGCAAATATTAGTGCAAGGTCACAAATCGATCAGAGATTTCATCTCCTTTGCCTTCTGAATCCAAGAATCTCGTTGTTATTTCCTCTTTTGTTCACTAAATCTAAGTCATCAGATTGTAATCCCTTAATATTGAAATACCATTCCGACTTTGCTCTCAAATCCAACTAACGGAGTCAAGTCACATTGTCCCTAGGCTATGAAGTTTGAGACCATATTTCCACTCTCGTTGATGAAGATTCAAAACCCCAAATCTGAAATCCTAGACCAAATCGTGCAACGGTCAAATCTCTGAAACCCTCCTATGTTTTGTTAAATCTATGGCTTGCATGAACGTTTCATAGGGTTATCATGATTTTTCTTGGTCCAGAGGTCAAGCGAACTGACCTCTAGACATTAAGCCTCTTACCCAATGATTTTTCCCTTAATGGTCGACCTCTCTCCTCTCAGGTAAACTCGTCACTATTTTTACTCTATGTTCTCTGATTTTACCTCTACTTTGCTATCATCACTCGACCATTGACATCTTCCACTATCTGATCTGAATCCTTTGAAACACCAGAGCCTTAAATGGCATTATAAATAGGTACTTTGATGTTCTCATCTACCACCACCTAACACTAAAGAAAAACACACACAAAGACACGAACGCTATCAATCATCTAAGAAATTTAGAGTTACAAAAGCCTAGGTTTTCTTACTGTTCTTTTCTTTTTATTTGCTGAGCACTGTCGCTGGTTAAAACTTGAGGTTCCTGAGGTCTTAAGCAACCGAGAAAGAGCCTTCATTTTTGGTCTGCTGCTCTAAAAAAGGTCAGCACGTATCTCATCATTCTATTTTGTTAATCTCCTTTGAATGCTACAAATATGTTAGTTATATTCTGAGGATTACATTTGTTTTATGGTGTTTGTGATCTGAATGTTAGTGCTTATGTTCTGTTAGTTTAATATCCATTTTTGAATATGTGTCCTGCTTTTGAGTCTTTAATCGATGATTGATCAAACCATTAATTGATTCTTGCGTATTTTTGTTCGTGAGTTTCCAACAATCTATATGTTTCAGTTATTATGTGTTCATGTTCACATGAGCTTCATAATTTTTCATTGATCTGCAGTGACCTTTATCCTTGTCTGTTGCATCTCTATAGTTTGTGAGTCTTGAAGTTGAGCTTATTATTTGATAACCATGACTGAGATGAATCTTATGGTGTTTAAGTTTATATCACCAATACTTTAGTCTTAAGCATAAAATCTAAGTGTTTATATGTTTTTCTTCTCTACTTATGTTTGATAAACTATTTCTGAGTTGCCACTATAGTATTTTTATTTTGTCTAGTTGTTGTTGCATCTGTTGACCTAGTCTTTTCTGAATTAAACTTTCTTCTCTTCATGAATCCCAGTAGTCCTATTGTACACATTTGTTAAAAATTAAGTTATCTTTTCTCATAACACAATCATGATCCTGTTTTTTTTCTTTGTTATAAATGGGTGATAACTTTATAGGCTAAACTTGGTTATTTTGTTGATTAGTTAACATCTTGTGCTGCATGTTCAATCTAAACCTTACTTGGTATAATTTCTCCCGTCTCTAATCCTTTAATTTATCATTGATCTTTGAAAAGTTCACATATATTTTATCTTTTAAAATTGCCTTCCCTAGAAAACCAGGACCTAGTAACTCTACTATAACCAAGTGATAACTTGTGAAAACAGAAGCATCGTCATTTCATACTTAGATACTAATCTAAACTTAGGTTTGAGTTAAACCTATTTTAATGAAATGCCTTTTCTTTATCTGTGACTCTTTCTCCTCATATCATGCTTAACCTGACTCCATAAATGTGTAAAGCTTCCATGTCTGTATGAAAGTATTACTTCACTTGAAGTGTTCATGTAACTAACTAGGTATTTCATGTTCATGTATGATTCCTGATTTCATGTCTTGTCCAGAACTACCCAAGCACTTCCCCTGCTGTTAAATTTAAAACCAAATCTGAGCCCTAAAATATTATAAGGACCTTTGCTGATGCTACTGAACATGATGATTTGTTTAAAGCTAACACTATTAGGAGCATGACTCTCTTGAAATCCTTAAGGATTCCATGTTTTAATCTGTGAACTTGTAGACCTATTGAGAGAGTTGATCTTGTCCTAGATATCTTTGATAACCTCGGTAAATGGCTAGCCATGATTGTGCTGCCTGAACCTTCATTTATAACCCTTTAAAGTGTTAAAGTAGTATTATCAACCTATGTATGTACTAAAAGCAAAACCAATCAGTTCACACTTGGTTTGCCAGAAACAAGAACCTCTGTATATGTTGAGTTGTTGTTGTATAGCTTTGCCTTACCTTGGAATATTATTCTACTCTAATGTTCATACCTTTGTAGTATACTTATGATGCTTCTGCTCCTCACCTATATGTGTTTTAATGTCAGATCTTTAGATTCATTTGATATATGTTTGTTTGGTATCCAATGTGGACCATATGTTCTTATGTTAGGAGGGAGAGCATATTTTTGTGGTAAGTAATCCTATAGCATTTAGTTTGCATTGAAAGGGCATAATTGGTATTTAAACATGTAAGGAAAACATGTTAGTATTTAAGGGTATTTGTGAGTGGAGTTCGTCTCTAGGTCGGGCTTCCCTCCCCGGCATAAGCATTGCCCTAGGCCTTGAGTTCCTTGGGAACTTTGAGTGTCTGGGGATTCAAAGGGAGCATCAAGCTTGAGTAGAACTTCCTTCTTAGCCTTTAATTTATTGGCACATTTAGTTCTTTAGGTTTAATGTTTAATGACAATGAAAGTTTTTCAATGTGAATTATTTGCCGAGTAGAACTATCACATTAATATAATTTCCCATAATATTGGTTATTTTCTTGTTTGTCTATATACATTTCATATATATTTTGAATATGTTGAGAATGTGGGATATACTTCTAATGACCTTCTTTCTTTTTTAGGCATGTATACATTTGGGCATGCTGAGTTCCTAAGGAACTCAGGCCCAAACCAGCTTTGCTGCATTGTTCGTAGAGTCCAGTCAGCTATAGTCGCGCCTCTCAATTGTTGGGCCTAGCTTATTGAGGCCCAACCATCAAAGTCTAATCCTCTCTCCCTTACTTCATTTGTTACTGTTCATTATTTTCATAACCTAATTTACTGTTTTATTATTTTCGCTTACTGCCTTTGTCGAATTATCATATTTGATTATCATGTATTTAACACTCATATATTGGATTGTGTGCTTTATCTTCATGCTTTATATAACATGAACTATAGGAAAACTTTAACTAATATATGACTTAAAGAGAATTAGTTAGTAATTAAGCTTCGCTCCACTAATTATAACGTGTTCATCTTGTACACTCACCTCTCTTAAAGAATTTAGAGGCTCGGGCTCTAATCAAAGACAGCAGCCCGTTTTCATAAAATTAGAAAACAGAATCACCGGTCTTTGCTAACTGGGAATGAAACCAGATTTTTCATGCAAAATAGTAAGGAACGGTCACCCAAATGAATTTTCAAATATTTGACCTTCTTCAATAATTTGTTTAACTAAGGTACATTTAGAATCACTTTTCTTACGAACATGTTTTAAAATTATACAAGCATATATTCTTTAAATTAATTACTTTCATAACTTAACAATTACAAGCCTTAAAATATGGACTCCTTTCAGAACTCTCTTAACCTTCAATAATTCTTTTATAATCTCACCCCCCCCCCCAACCCCACGTTTTACATCCTTTAATATATAGTAAACCATACCTTAGTAGTAATTAAGCATAGTATAAATAACTGATTCTTTAAAATTAGTCTAAGTCCTATGGAGCTACCTCAGGTAGATTTTAAGGGGTGCCTAAGTCTTTCCCCTTAGAAGAACAAGAACCCTTACCCATAATCTCACCGGTTTGCATACCTATAAGGAATATAACTTAGTAATTAAATAGTAACCCTAGTATACCTTTAAATATTAGGTGGAGACTCTCTTTCATCAACAACAGAGAAACCACAAGTTGAATCATGTCTTGACTAGTGCAAAATAGGGTGCAACAATATGGCGACTCCGCTGGGGATTCACACTTAGGTTTTGACCTTAGCAGACTCAGACTAATTTGGCATCTAGATTTATTTGTACATTGCTTTAATTGTAGATAAAATTGCAATTACGTGTTTACCTGCTTTGGTTGATCTCTATGCTTATTATAATGCTTATTATTGTGACACTCTTGTATGTTACTGCTTTATATACACTGTTATCATATTTGTTCGTATCGAGTCTTGGTTGTACACTATCACATACAATGGCACGCGAGGGTTGTATTTCAATCCCATCCGAACCTTCTTTTTAAAACTATCTAATTCAAAGAATGGCTTTGTCATGTCAACTGACATAACTTCTCGCAGCCTTCAATCCAATTCAAAAGTAGGAAACACTCTACTCTAGTGAAATAGGATATACTGCATAAACCTTAGGTGAGTCGATCCTTGGTACCGACACACAATTAGGAAAGCCACCATGATGTCAACGGGTCATGCACCCAACGACATAACTTCTGTGGAAAGACAAACATACATGACAAGATACTTAAGGATCTGAAGCAAACACTTACCCAAATATCTTTCTTTTACCCGCCTCGAAAAATGGAGATCAACCAAAACATCCCACAAATTAGCATGGAAATGAGAGAACGACATAAGTTGAAACAGTGGTGGAAGAATATTCATTGGGAACACAGAGATGAGGTTCGGACGTACCTGGAGGCATTAAGTGCATTGATGAACATCCAAGCAGATTGGGTGCTCACTCACTTGTTGATAGAATTTTGGTATTCGGCTAAGGTAATGTTCCAATTTGCCGACTGTGAGCTAATACTGACATTGGAAGAAGTCACAAGTTTCACGAAGTTGTCATTCAACGGAAGAAAGCCAGTATTGCCAGTTACTATGCCTGGTTTCCGGTTCTTAGATGCCTTAGGCATTGCCAATAGCAGAAGTCTCAGAAGTATCGAAGATGGATGGGTGAGCCTCGACCAGCTGTTTGATAGATTTGGGCACCGTGAAAGGTACGAATAGTATTCAGGGGAGTTTCAATATGACCAAGCGATGTGGGAGAGTCTTAGGCCTATCGCTTTTGCAATGGAACTGTTGGTATTACTGGTCTTCTCACAGTGAAGGGGTCGTATAAACATTAACCTATTACTAGTGGTGCTGTCAATCTTCAAGTTACTTTAGTGCCGATGGTATTAGCTAAGATGTTGGGGGCTTTGTCTGCATGCGCACGAGGGTATGATTTCTATAAAGGTTGTAACTTGCTGCTTTAGAATATTTCTTCCAGTGAGAGGCCACCATCGACTACTTTGTGGGCGTCAACAATATTATCCGCAGCCACAATAAAAGAATAAGACATTGGATCTCCCCACATGGGCAAGAAGAATGGAGGGAAACGCTGACCAATCTGACAGGAGAATGGATCAACTAAAAACTCTCTTGGTTATGTGGAAGGGAAATCTTGAGAACTCCTTAAAAATACTTCATTGAGTTGATTGGACTTGTAGGCATTCAACCATACTCAACCTTGTGGGTCCTTAGATAGTTCGGGATGATCCAAGGTGTGCCTTTGTGGATATGGAAAACACTATACGAGGATGAGTACAATGGAAAGATCCCAATTCCAAAGATAAGAAAGCTACAAGAAGGGTGGAACGATCTGATAGAAGAAGATAGAATCAAGCACATAGCCAGATAGAAGATCCGGAGGAGGAGTCTGAATTCAACGATGATGAGGAGGAGTTTGAGGAAGACCCGGAGGAGGATTCGGAAGAAGAGCTAGAAGAAGAGAAGGATATGGGAAATGACTTAGGAGATGGTTAATAGTGTTGGTTGATTTACCGGCTTTCCCACTTTGTATCCTTATCCCTAATTTTCTCTCTTTACTTTCCAAAAGGGCAAATTGTCCAAGCCCATGCAATTCTATGAATGTAATCCTTGTTCCCACTTGTATCAGTCCAAATTATTAATGAAAACAAATTGCTTCGGATCTAAATATATCAAGTCTAAATATCTGTGAAATATCTGCGAATTAGGCCCTACTCCGGCAATGAGAGGTCCCCGCGAATTCTAGGAACGCGCTAGCTTTAATGCACCAATTATCTGCTCTGTGTGATTTCCTGCTCGTATAAACGAAGAAACTGACTCTTGTTCCTTTTTATTTTCTTTTTTCTTACTTTTCTTTTGCTTTATTATTATCCCCAAAAAAGGAAATAAAGTTGGTTTATATCGACCAAAACTGGAGGAACCACCATACAATCTAAGGTCAAAGGGAATATGTCAGTCGTGGAAGACATAATTGAACATGCTCTGGTATAGCCAACATCCCAGGGCAATCGTGGGAAAATGACAACACTAGGAATGATGAACACGTGACCATGATGGCCCAGGAAATGGAGTCCTTAAGGGAAGAGGTAGAGCATTCCAGAGAACTAGCTTACCCGGTCGTGACAACACTTCCTCAGCCACCTAGATTCTTTTCTTTGGATGCACTTCCTGATCACTTTCATTCCACATCACGACAAAACAACAACACCCCAACTTGAACTCTAACCACTCAGGTCATACCTCCAGTAACCCCCTCTAACCCACAAAATCCCCCTATCCACACTCCTTATGTATCACAATAAACTCAGATATCACAGAACCCGCTTATTACCACTAATGTAACTGCCCCTCCTCGTGACGGAATCACTTTCACCACTAACCGGCACATACCTGTGGTACATGCCGCCACCCATGAATGGTACATTCCCCCTATATATTCCATTTATGAGCCTACCTTTACAGCACCTGTCACGGTCAGGGTGCCTTATGAGATTGACCAATACATTGAGATAAAGATAGAAGTGAGGCGTAAGGAATAAGAGTCAGTATCTGAGCAGTTGCAAATATTGAGAAGGAAAATGAAGAGTCTCCAAGTTGCTCGGGGAAGTGAAAGTTTGGACTACAATGATCTGTGTATTCATCCAGATGTGGATATGCCAGCTGGGTACAAACATCCCAAAGTTTGATATCTTCGATGGGATGGATGACCCTCACGCACATTTGAGGGCATATTGTGACAAGTTAGTCAGAGTGGGGAGGAACAAGAAGCTCAGGATGATGTTATTTATAAGAAGAGTGACGGTAGAAGCTCTTACCTGGTATACTCAACATTATCCACGTAATTGGAGAACTTGGCAAGATATGGCGGAGGACTTCATGAATCGTTTTTGATTAAACACAGATCGCTCCATATCGGTTTGCACTAGTGAACTTGAAGAAAAAACCATCTAAGTCATTCCAAGAATATGCACGACGGTGGAGGTCAGATGCCTCCAGGGCATAACCTCCACTGGACGATAAAGAACTAACCAAGTATTTCATCAGAGTCCAGGAGGGAATATACTATAAAACGATGATGGGAATGATGGGACAGAAGTTTTCGGAGCTGGTCAAGATAGATTTCTTTTAAGAGGGTATAAAATCTGGTAAACTACAATCTATGGCAGCACTGCAAGAGGCCAGCGAGGCCATCCAGTCAAGATCAATCGGTAGCGGAAAGAAGACGAAAAAGGAGGTCTCAGCAATTGTCTTTTATTACCAACCAAACCCACATCATGGGAGCAACTCTCATTCCCCAAACAACTACTCACCACCTCCGACTTAAGCTCCAGTCTATAATACCCAGCCATACCCTCAACCACAATACAACCCTCCTCGAGCCAACAATAACCAAATACCACAACGACCATATGCTCATGGCCAAACCACTACTCATCATAACTGACATGCTTATGCACCACGTCCTCATCCCAATTTTGAAGACAGGGGTCCTAGAACTTATGCCAGATTGCTGAGCCTCTGGCCCAATTGTTTGAAAGATTGAGAAGAGGAAAGTTGATACACCCAATCAAGGGAAGGGTTCATGAACATATCTCCAAGTATTTTGATGCCACAAAAAGATGCATGTACCATTCCAATGTACCTGGTCATGATACTGAAGATTGTTTCAAGTTGAAAATGAAATTGAAACCTTGATCAAGAGCGGAATCATTCAGTGCACTCCGGTACCCCCCAATGTGAATTGCAACCCACTGCCAAATCATCAAAAGCAGGTAGCTAACATGATCACATTAGACGAAGAGTGTGACCTGGAAGGAACAATTATCACTATAGGAAATACAGAAGCCACATGGATCCTTCCTTAAAAGGGTCCGATCATTACAGTACAACTTAGGCCTATAGTGACAGTCTAGACTTATCCGAAGCAATGTGCCGATGCCATTAGAGATGAAGAAGGTCAGGAGTACATAACCATCCCATGGACATACCAACAAAAAGGAAACGCCAAAATGACATGCTCTGTTGCAGCCCATGGTATAGCTAAGTCTGGGAGATGTTACACCCATGAAGATGTCAATCGAGGAAATCAGGGGAGAAAACAAATTCCAAGGAGGAACATAATAGGCCCAGAAGGCGCTGAGTTTTGGAAAAGAATATCAAGCAAAGAGTATTCTATGCAAGAGCAGCTAAAGAAAACCCCATCACATATATCTATCATGGATCTATTAATGAGCTCCGGGAGTCATAGGTACGCCCTGATAAAAGTACTAAGCGCGGTAAGTGTACCAAGTAACACCACTAGTGAGGCATTAGCCGAGACAATTAGGAAAATGGTAAAAGCAAACATAATCACTTTCATAAGAGACGAACTCCCTGTCGAAGGCGCAAGTCACAACAAGGCTCTTCAAATCACAGTCAAGTGCGGGGACAAAATAATGTCCCGAGTGTTGGTCGATGGCTGATCAGGAGTTAATATTTGTCCGCTCTCCACCATATGAGAGT
The DNA here is from genome assembly GCA_000715115.1 of Nicotiana otophora. Classification (NCBI taxonomy): domain Eukaryota; kingdom Viridiplantae; phylum Streptophyta; class Magnoliopsida; order Solanales; family Solanaceae; genus Nicotiana; species Nicotiana otophora. The sequence continues at coordinate 9,558 of AWOL01S0053594.1, forward strand.
TGGGAATTCATTTGAGGAATGTCAAAGAAATCCACATGAGGGTGAGATCCTTTGATGGTTCGCAAAAAGATGTTATTAGAGAAATTTATCTAGCTTTGCAAATTGGGCCGGTCGGTTTTCTGATGTTGTTTAAAGTAATGGACATCTCTTCTTCTTACAACTTATTATTGGGTAGGCCCTAGATACATATGGCAGGGGTCGTGCCATCCACTTTGCACTAATGCATAAAATTTGAGTGGGGATGCTAGGAGATCGTGGTTCATGGCGAGTAAGGCCACTCCTCCTATTTGGAGTATGTCGTTCCATTCATTGAAGGGCTGGACGAAGTTACCTTCCATACTATGGAAATCATGCAGAGTACCGAAATGGAGAAGACTGAACAAAACTTGGGAATTCAGTCACCGTATAGATCTAAAATGGCTATGAGGCAGATGATGAAATATGGATACAGGCAAGGAATAGGGTTGGGAGCCAAGTCAAATGGAATCACAGAGCCAATTGAACATACTGGGAAAAAAGGAAGGGCTAGCATAGGATATCAGCCTCCGGAAGGGAAAACTCGCACTGTTAGCTCCGGAAAAAAGGTTTTTGTGCCAGATCATGTTGCAAGTTCGGGACAGAGTTTAGTACCCGAAGATGATATCATCGACGGAATGAGAAAGCGGTTCGTGAATATGATTGAAGAATGTTGTGAATGAACTGACATCAAGACACCGACTGTCTGGGATGCCGAACCAGGGGAACAACTGCAGAATTGGAATGCCAATCCGTCTTTGGTTCGACGAGAGTCTTGGTACTATGGAATTGTAAAGGCTTTATTTTGAAAAGAGCACGGTCAATTAAGGCATGTACTGTGTTTGTACCTTTTTGTCATTTCCCTCCTATGAACGCTTAAGACGTTCCCCTTTTCATGAAATAAAAAGAATCATTTTCCTAAATATTGCAACTTTATTTTTACTGTTTTATTTATACTTATCTTTTCTTTTCAGTAATCAAACTAATGTTCCATACTTATGACATATAATGAAACTGTTGAGCGCAAGGACCCGGATTACAAGGAGTATGACGAGAGCATGATGACCGACAATCTCCCGTAGGAGATCGAGCAGTTGGAGAGTCATAAAAATTCCAACCTCAAAGAAACAGAAGTGGTCAATCTTGGAAGTGAAGATGATTTAAAAGAAACCAGAATCAACATTCATCTAGAAGCCGAGTAGAAGGGAAAAGTGATTGAGCTCCTCCGTCAGTACGTCAGTGTGTTCACATGGTCCTATGATGCCATGCTAGGATTAAACACCAACATTGTCTCATATCGACTACCCACTGATCCTACCAGACCACCGATCAAGCAAAAACCGAGAAAGTTCAAACCTGATTTTAGTCTGAGGATAAAGGAAGAAGTGACTAAACAGGTAGAAGCAAATATGGTAAGGGTCACCAACAATCCAAGCTAGTTGGCAAACAATGTCCCAGTTCCCAAGAAGGACAGAAAGATCAGAATATGTGTGGACTACCGAGATCTCAACAAAGGTAGTCCAAAGGACGATTTATCACTGCCAAATATCCACATCCTCATCGACAACTGTGCAAAGAATGAACTGCAATCATTTGTGATTTGTTTCACTGGATAACATCAAATCTTAATGCACAAATAAGATGTAGAGAAGACATCTTTTACCACACCTTGGGGAGTCTACTGTTATAGAGTTATGCCATTCGGTCTCAAGAACATCGGCGCCACCTACACGAGGGCCATGACGACCCTCTTTCACAACATGATTCATTAGGAGATTGAAGTATATGTGGATTATGTAATCATAAAGTCTCAAAGGAGCTCAGAGCACTTGGATGACTTGAAGAAATTTTTCAAACGCCTGCAAAGGTACAATTTGAAGTTGAACCCATCAAAGTGCGCGTTCGGAGTCCCCGCTGGAAAACTATTAGGCTTCATTGTAAGGAGGAAGGGGATAGAACTAGACTAGGAGAATGGAGCAAGCCATCTACTACTTATTCAAGAAGTTCACGCCATGTGAGGCCAAGTATACCCTAATAGAACGCACTTGTTGTGCCCTAACTTGGATTTTGCAGAATCTAAGGCATTACATGTTAGCGTACACCACACATATGATATCTCGGCTCGACCCACTCAAGTACCCTTTTCAGAAGCCAATGCCTACCAGAAAGCTAGCTAAATGGAAAATTCTCCTCAGTGAATTTGACATTGTGTACATAACTCATAAGGCTATCAAAGGACAAGCTTTAGCTGACCACCTCACCGAGAATCCAGTGGATGGAGATTACGAACCGCTTACCACATGTTTCCCCGATAAAGAAGTAATATTTGCCGGAAAAGATATTGCAGAATAATACCATGGGTGGAAAATGTTTGTTGATAGAGCAGCAAATTTCAAAGGAGTCAGAATTGAGACAGTCCTAATTTTGGAATCTTTACAACACTATCCAGCATCGGCAAAGATAAGATTCCCTTATACCAATAATATGGCTGGATACAAAGTGTGCATCCTTGGAATCAGAATGACAGTCGAGATGAACATCAAAAAACTTTTGGTTATAAGAGATTCTGATTTGCTGATACACCAAGTCCAAGGAGAATGGTCCACCGAGAATGTCAAGATACTTTCGTACCTACACCTTAGTAGTAAGCCATACCTTAGTAGTAATTAAGCATAGTATAAATAATTGATTCCTTAAAATTACTCTAAGTCCTGTGGAGCTACCTTAGGTAGATTTTAAGGGGTGCATAGCACTCTCCCCTTAGAAGAACAAGAACCCTAACCCATAATCTCACGGGTTTGCAGACTGTGAAAACCCGGTCGGTCGTCTTGAGAGTTATAGCCCTAATTCCCTATTTAACTACTTCTCCCATATCGTTATCTGCTATTTCGACTTGTCTGAAGGTTTCGTTTTGGTTTTTGGAGTGATTTGGGATACTTAGTCCCTAAACAAATGCTTAAGTCTTAGGATTTTGACCGTAGTCGGAACTATATGAAGACGACTCCGGAATGGAGTTTTTTCAGTTCCATTAGCTCCATTGGGTGAGTGTGGACTTAAGAGCATGTCCGGATTGTGTTTTGGAGGTCCGTAGCTTATTTAGGCTTGAAATGGCGAAAGTCGAATTTTTTGACATTTGGATCGGTAGTGAAAATTTTGATATCGGGGTCGGATTCTAATTCCGGAAGTTCGAGTAGGTCCGTAGTCTTGAATATGACTTGTGTGCAAAATTTGAGGTCAATCGGACGTGGTTTGGTTGAATTCGACATCGGTTGTCGAATTTGGAAGTTTCAAGTTTCTTTAAGTTTAAATTGGAGGGTGATTCGTGATTTTTGCGTTGTTTGATGTGATTTGAGGGATCGACTAAGTTTTTATGGTATTTTATGATTGGTTGGTATGTTCAGTTGAGGTTTCGGGGGCCTTGAGTGTATTTTGGATTCTTAACGGATGAATTTTGGACTTAGGGAAGTTGCTGAGTTTTGTTGGTTCTAGTGTTTCGCACCTACAGAGGGAAGACCACAGGTGTGGGCTCACACGTACGGAGGAACAAGTACAGATGTGGAATTTGGAGGCTTGACCAGGGCTCGCAAGTGCGAGGAATTTCTGCATCTGTGATGCCTGCAGATGCGTCCAAGCTTTGCAGGCGCGGAGGAAGACCGCAGAATCCGACAATGTTCCGCAGGCACGCACACGTAGGTGCGGACCCCATTGCTGCAAATGTGGAGTGGCATGTGTGACCTAAGGCTCGCAAGTGCGCATGAGCTCAGGAGAAGGCGATTTCATAAGGGATTTTCACAGTAAGCTTTGGGGTAACGATTCCTAATTTGTTTTTGGTTGTTTTTCATTAATCTATTGTTGTGTTTTTCATTTAATTAAGGAATTTGAGTGAGAAAGTTTAGAAAATGGGGGAAACGTTCCCCAACCAAATTTCTGAGTTTTGAGTAGGATTTAGACATTGGATTTGGGACAATTTTGGTACGAGTGATCTCGTGAGTGAATGGGTGTTCATATTTGGAAACTTTCCCCAATTCCGAGACGTGGGCCCGGGGAGACGTTTTGGGCGTTTTTCTAATACCTTGTCTTAGCTTTGATTTCGTTAGCTAGATTAGTTTCTTATAGCTATATTTATGTTATGTAATTGGTTTTGGCTAGATTTGACCTTTGAGAGTCGGATATTCATGGAAAGAGCATTGTGACAGATTGATTTGAGATGGGTTCTATCGCGCCCCAAACTTGGGGAGGCGTGGCTGGCACCCGGTGCCGTACTGGCCCAAGCGAACCATTTTGTAACTCCTTTACTTTCTTTGTAACTATCATGGGCCAACATGGCCACAACTCATAATGTATCACTATAAGTGGACAACACTGTATCACTGAACCATTTTTCTAAAAACATGAATACACATGGGCCGTCAAGGCCTCTAACATACTGTACAAAATGAACTTCTGTCTACAAAGCCTCTAAAATTATTTGACATCAAATGGGATAGGGTACGGGCCTATCCATAAGTCTATAATAAAACTCTGACACGATGAATCATAGACTCGACTGCACTCTAACTGAGGTGGAGTCTTAACGATCCTTTTCTGAATGCCAATCTTGTCTACTTTGAGGGCTCGTCAAACTGATTATCTATACCTGTAGGCATGAATGCAGCGTCCCCAACAAAAGGATGTCAGTACGAATAATATAATGAGTATGTAAGGCAGAACTGAAACATAAAAGTAAGTCCACATTACTTTAAAGTCATATAAGAATCAACATGAATCTCTTAAGTGCCACCGTATATGCATACTTATTATACTTTTATATATATAATGCTTCTCTTTGAGACTGTTATCCATATCGTATGATGCACGACTGCCCAACTGATCAGTGGTAACTGCCCGATCGATCGTAGCACGGTGGCAAATTTATGACTGCCTGACCGGTCGTAGCTCAGTGGTTAATATGTAACTGCCCAACCGGACGTAGCTCGGTGATAAATGCATGACTTCCCGACCGGCCGCCGCTCGGTGGTAAATGAATATGCATGACTGCACAACCGATGGTAAATAATGATACATAACTGCCTAACCGGTGGTAACTGCCCGACCGAACGTAGCACGTTGGTAAATGCAGGACTGCCCGACTGGCCGTAGCCCGGTGGTAAATGCATGATCGCCCGACCAGCCGTAGCACGGTGGTAAATGAATATGCACGATTGCCCAACCGGTGGTAAATAATGATACATAACTACCCCACCGGTGGCAACTGCTCGACTGGCTGTAGCCCAGTGGTAAATGCATGACTGCCCGACCGACCGTAGCATGGTGGTAAATAAATATGCATGTATTACTATATTAAACATTTTTCTAGAATTATTGTTCCACTCAAAATAAATACCATATCAAAATATATATAACGGTATCAAAGTCGCAAACTTTAGGATCTCATAATAATAATGTTTTAAACCCTCTATAAACTCCTAATAGACATAATCCCTTCGAACTCATGTGGATTTACTACGGCACATCCTAATGCTAAGGTACGAGATGTAACATCCTTTCCCCCTTTAGAAACATTCGTCCTCGGATGTTAACTCTCAGAGATTTACAAAATGTTTACCAGGGTCTCCTCTGTAAACTACACTAAAACCCAACCTCTATATGAGCTCTGGACTCTTCACAACCTTTTGTACTTGAGTATCTCGTATCTTCTTCACCTTTAACTTACTTTTCCTTCAATCTCGCATATTATCTTTTGCCACTTTCATAACCTCCCTTCCATATAGGTACAAATTATATCTACACCTAAAAGCTCTATTGCGATAGCACCTTGGATGCATACAAAATTCGGTGGAAACTTTATACTAACTTCTTACGACTTAGCTCTATGACACGATCTGGAAACAAAATAAGGGTAAAATTTCCTAAATGCCCTATAGCCTCTCAATTATAAATGTGGCGCGCAACACACCAATAAGTGAGACTCTACTAGGCACGACTTTATAGACTTCCTAGGACATGACCTGCTCTGATACCACTTTGTCACGCCCCAAACCTGGGGAGGCGTGGCTGGTACCCGGTGCCGTACTGGCCCGAGCGAACCATTCTATAACTCTTGTACTTTCTTTGTAACTATCATGGGCCAACATGGCCACAACTCGTAATGTATCACTATAAGTGGGAAACACTGTATCACTGAACCATTTTTCTAAAAACATGAATACACATGGTCCGTCAAGGCCTATGACTTACTGTATAAAATTAACATCTGTCTACAAAGCCTCTAAGATTATTTGACATCAAATAGGACAGGGTACGGGCCTACCCATAAGTGTGTGGTAAAGCTCTGACACGATGACTCATCGACTCGGCTGCACTCTGAATGAGGTGGAGTCTTACCGATCCTTTGCTGAATGCTAATCTCGTCTACTGTGAGGGCTCGTCAAACTGATTATCTATACCTGCAGGCATGAATGCAGCGTCCCTAACAAAAGGATGTTAGTACGAATAATGTACTGAGTATGTAAGACAGAACTGAAATATAACAATAAGTCCACATTACTTTAAAGACATATAAGAATAAACCTGAATCTCTGAAGTGCCACCGTATATACTTATTATACTTATATATATATATATATATATATATATATATATATATATATATATATATATATATATATATATATATATATATATATATATAATGCTTCTCTTTGAGACTATTATCCATATTGTATGATGCATGACTGCACAACTGATCAGTGGTAACTGCCCGACCGGCCGTAGCACGATGGTAAATGTATGACTGCCCAACCGGCCATAGCTCGGTGGTAAATATGTAACGGCCCAACCGGCCATAGCTCGATGGTGAATGCATGACTGCCCGACCGGCCGTAGCTCAATGGTAAAAGAATATGCACGATTGCCCGACCGGCCGTAGCACGGTGGTAAATGCATGACTGCTCGACCGGTCGTAGCCGGTGGTAAATGCATGACTGTCTGACCGGCCGTAGCACGGTGTTAAATGAATATACATGACTTCCCAACCGGTGGTAAATAATGATACAAAGCTACCCAACCGGTTGTAACTGCCCGACCGACTGTAGCCCTGTGGTAAATGCATGACTACCCGACCGGCCGTAGCACGGTGGTAAATGAATATGCATGATTGCCCAACCGGTGGTAATTGCCCGATCGGCTGTAGCCCGGTGGTAAATGCTTGACTGCTCGACCGGCCGTAGCACGGTGGTAAATGAATTTGCATGTAGATGCATGTATTACTATATTATAAACATTAACATCTTTATCAAATACCTCAATTGGGAACTAAATACATACTTAGACATGCTTGAATATAACGTTACGGGAATGAATAACATAGATATCCTTAAGTACTAAGAGTAGAACCACTTATGGAATATTATTACGTTTACGTATCGTTACTTGGATCATGTCAAAAGAAAAGAAGGATTAACCTTAACATACCTGATCCTTTCACTGGCAGGGTAAGGAGAATGCATGTGCTGAGAGTGCTTGCTTTGAGGAGACCGCGAAACATGTCTTGTATATATTCAGGCTCTAGAAGAATTTGACCTCTGTATTGTTGCGTTATTTTCAAGTTGAAACATAGCTAAAGACATTGCCGAAGACTTCTGAGGTGGAATTACCTCAATCTTGAAAAAGACCCAGAATACATAAATTTCACCAATTCAAACAATGGTGCCAGTTTGTAGTTTTCTCCTCTTAATGATACAATTTTGTGATCCCAAATCCAATACAGTAGATGCTTTAGAAGAGCTTATCAAAACAATAAACTAGTCACTTTATCAAGCAATACTATTATTAGATTTTCAAATCAGAATTTATCCACAAGTTAAAAGTCCTAGATCCTGAATCAACCTATAATACTATTTTTTAGAGACGAACAATACTATAGAACATCAAAAAGTCATTTAAGGTATAGCAACTTTAATTAAGCCTCTCCCAAATATAAGAACAAATGGTCATTAACTGTTTGGCTTCCACCTAGCCATGTATTGGCGGTGGAAGTCCTACATTTTTGACACATAATACCTACTAAAACAAAAGATATATATCACATGCTTATCCCCATATCTTAGTACTTAATGTATATAAAATTTATCCATAAAATTAAGAATTATCTCAAATTACTTAAAATACTACTCACTTTTAACACACTTTATATATCTTACTATAAGATACTTTACTATCATGGTCATGTGGTACAATATAAAATTAATACATACACTAATATTATATTAAAATATCCATATAAAAATACATATATTTTCTCAACTTCTAATTTTTCTAATCTCATATAAAGAGTAAAGATTCCCGTAAGCTTAAAATGTAAAATGTTAAAAAGATAACCTTCTTTTCTTGTGAGAAAAAAATTTCTATTTTTACAACAAAAAAAATCTCATAAACTTTTTTATATTATGTGTATAATTTACCATATCCGAAAATATTTATAACTATATAAAATCATACTTTTTAAACATTTTTCCACAATAAATGTTCCACTCAAAATAAATACCATATCAAAATGTATCTAACGGTATCAAAGTTGTAAACTTATAGGGTCTCATAATAATAATGTCTTAAACCCTCTATAACCTCCTAATAGACATAATTCTTTCGAACTCATGTGGATTTACTATGGCACATCCTAATGCTAAGGTACGAGATGTAGCAGGTTCGAGGTAAGTGACCTGCCTAACCTTGTGTGGGAAACTTCCCTTAGGATTTGGTACTGTTTCTGATATATAAGCGTCGTGTACGTGAGGTGACGAGTGCGCACATGGGCTACTGTTGCAAAACTCCGTTTTCAATAAGTAAAACTGTTGTTTTCCTTTAATTGATCAACACTAGCCTATGTAATTATCCTGTTTAGTTTAGAACAACATGTCTACGTGTCTTAATTGCTTATGTGAACTCCGTGCAGCATGCTTAGTGAATTTCCTACTTCTTCCTTGACTTGTACTTAGTCAAAATCATACAATTTCGTGATTTGATCGTATTTCTATTGTATGCGCTATATATTTACTTTGGGACTACCGAACGGTATTCCGGTAGATCCCCTTATTCTGCATATTAACTTTGGGACTACTGAACGGTATTCTAGTACATCCCCTTGTTTTGCATATTTACTTTGGGACTACGGAACGGTATTCCGGTAGATCCCCCTGTTCAGCATATTTACTTTGGGACTACGGAACGGTATGCCGGTAGATCCCCCCTATTTTGTATATTTACTTTAGGACTACAGAATGGTATTCCGGTAGATCCTCCCCCCCGCACATTTACATTTGGGACTACGGGACAGTATCCTGGGAGATCCCCTATTGTTATCTCTGTGTACTGAGCTGTTGACTTTCTATGATTTCAATCTTGTTAAATTTACTTATTTTTACTGCAAAATTTCATTTTATCTCAGTTTAATATATATATATATATATATATATATATACCGGTAGGGGCCCTAACCTGATCTCGTCACTACTCAACCGAGGTTAGGCTTGGCACTTACTGCGTACCGTTGTGGTGTACTCATGCCCTTTCCTGCACATTTGTTTCGTGTGCAGATCCAGGTTCATCTTACCAGCCTCATCAGTAGTTGCAGTCGCTGCTTCTTATTGGAGACTTCAAGTTACATCTTCTCGCGCCCGCAGATCCTCAGAGTCCCCCTCTATCCCCCTATGTTCATTGTTTCCCTTCTTTCTATAGAAATGATGTATAGAATGGTTAAGACTTCTTACTAACTTGTGACTTACGGTATTGCGGGTTTTGAGAAATTGTTTTTTATATTTTCAGAGGTGTAATGGTATATGCCGTGTGGTATTCAGTTACTTATTTAATATTTGTTACTCTTAGTAGTTAGTGTTCATGACTTAGTTTAATTTCCGCAAATATATTAAGCTTACCTAGTCGTAGAGAGCAGGTGTCGTCACAATAGTTCACGGAGGGAGAAATTAGGTTGTGACAAGTTAGTATCAGAGCTCTAGATTCATAGGAGTCATGAGTCATAAGCCGGTTTATTAGAGTCTCACGGATCGGTACAGACACGTCTGTACTTATCTTCGGGAGGCTATGGAACAATTAGGAAAATTCCACTTCATTTGATTCTTTGTCGTGCGAGATTATTGACTTTGAAATTATAAACTTCGGTCATCTATTCTCTCACAGATGGTGAGGACACGTGCTACTGGAGATGACCAGGCACCTGCGCCCCTGCTAGAGCTGCCAGAGACCTGGGTCGGGGTAGAGTACGGCCACGTGGTGCAGCCAGAGGACCCGAGCGAGCTGCTACAGAGGAGCCACCAGCAGCTCCACTCGGAGCACAAGAACCTGATACGCCTACTATTACTACTCCAGCACTTCAGGAGACCTTAGTACAGTTCCTGAGCATGTTTGGTACATTGGTTCAGGCGGGGTTGATTTTGGTTATACCAACTACTTCACAGATCAGGGGAGGGACCAAACTCCTGCCGACCTTACTCCAGAGCAGCGAGTTCACATTGGTCAGGTTCCAGGTGTTATGGACACACAACTTGTTATCCCATTTCAGCAGCTGGTAGGGATCGCATGCCGGGTAGAGGACAGGTCGGTTCATGCGAGAGAGGACAGATGAGTTCAGGAGAGAGAGTACAGGGAGGCTAGGAGACCTCGTAGACTGGAGAGATCCACTGGTCCTTATTTTGGAGGCAGGGTACGACATGGTAGAGGTTTTGTGGGTCAGCCAGTTCAGTTTACGTTTCAAGCTTCGTACAGTGCCAGTTCAGTTTACGTTTCATGCTTCGCACAGTATGTTAGGTGTTCATGGGTCTCAAGGTACCCGTACCACAGAGTTCCCACAGCCACGTCAGCAGCGAAGTTGTTTTGAGTGTGGCGACACTCACCATGTGGTGAAGATTTTCCCCAGACTTATGAGGGGTGCACCTCCACAGACTTCTCAGCCACAGCGTCCTCTGCCGGGTCCTCAGGCTATGATTACAGCACCAGCTACCACCCCACCTGCTCAGCCAGCTCGAGGTGGAGGTCAAAGAGGTAGAGGTCGCCCTAGAGGGGGAGGACAGACCAAATATTATGACATTCCTGCTCGTACAGAGGCAGTTGCTTCTAATTGTGTCATTACAGATATCGTTCCGGTCTATCACAGAAATGCAACGGTATTATTTGACCCAGGCTCTATGTATTCATATGTGTCCTCTTAATTTTCCCCACATTTGTTGTATCTCAGGATTCTTTGAGTTCCTGTGTTTATGTGTCTACTCTTGTGGAAGACTCTCTTATTGTGGATCGTGTGTATCGGTCGTGTTTGATACCTCTTAGTGGTTTTGAGACTAGAGCCGACATAGTATTACTCAGTATGGTAGATTTTGATGTTATCTTGGGCATGAACTGGTTGTCTCCCCATTATGCTATTCTTGATTATCACGGTAAGACCATGACGTTGGCTATGCCAGTCATACCGCGATTAGAGTATAGGGGTACCTTAGAGTATACTCCTAGCTGAGTTATTTCATTTCCTAAAGCTCAACAAATGGTTGAGAAAGGGTGTGGCACGTATCTAGCTTATGTGAGAGATGTCAGTATTGATACCCCTATAGTTTGGTGAGTTCCACTAGTGAGCGACTATCCAGATGTGTTCCCATCTGATCTTCCGAGCATGCCGCCCGATAGAAATATTGATTTCAGCATTGATTTGTTGTCGGGAACTCATCCTATCTCTATTCCTCCATACCTTATGGATCCTCCTAAGTTGAAGAAGTTGAAGGAGCAGCTACAGGAACTTATTAATAAGAGTTTCATTTGGCCCAGTGTATCACCTTGGAGTGCTCCTGTCTTGTTTGTGAAGAAAATAAAATATGGTTCTATGCGTATGTGTATTGATTATCGCCAGTTGAACAAAGTCACAGTGAAGAACATGTATACTTTTCCTTGTATTGATGACCTATTTGATTAGTTACAGGGTGCCAACGTGTTTTCCAAGATTGACTTGCGTTCTAGCTATCATCAATTGAAGATTCGGGATCCAGATATCTCGAAGACTGCTTTCAGAACCAGATATGGTCACTATGGGTTTCTTGTTATGTCTTTTGGACTGACCAATGCCCCAGCAGCTTTTATGCACTTGATGCATAGTGTGTTCCGGCCCTATATTGATTCTTTCGTCATCGTATTCATTGATGACATTCTAGTGTATTCCTGGACTCAGGAGGATCATGTGCAGTACCTGAGGATAGTGCTTCAGACTTTGAGAGAAAAGAAGTTGTATGCAAAGTCTCAAAATGTGAGTTCTGGTTAGGCTCCATGGCATTTTTGGGTCATATGTTTTCGAGTGAGTGGATCAAGACGGAGCCGAAGAAGGTGGAAGGAATGGAGAGTTGGCCCAGACCGTCCTCAGCTACAGAGATCTGGAGTTTTCTTGGGTTGGCGGGGTATTACTGTTAGTTTGTTGATTGATTTTCTTCTATTGCAGCACCTATGACCAGGCTGACCCAGAAGGGTGCTCCGTTCTGGTGGAAAGAGGAGTGTGAGGAGATCTTTCAGAAGCTCAAGATAGATTTGACCACAACCCTAATATTGGTATTGCCTTCAGGTTCAGGGTCTTATACAGTTTATTGTGATGTGTCGCGAGTTGGCCTCGGCGCTGTGTTGATGCAGGACCGTAGGGTGATTGCATGCACGTCCAGACAGTTGAAGGTGCATGAAAAGAACTATCTTATCCACAACCTTGAGCTAACAACTATTGTTCATTCCTTGAAGATTTAGAGGCACTATTTGTACGTCATTCTTTGTGAGATCTTCACTAATCATCGGAGTTTGCAGCATCTGTTCAAGCAGAAGGATCTGAATTTGCGTCAGATGAGGTGATTAGAGCTGCTTAAGGATTATGACATTACCATTATGTACCATCCCGAGAAGGCCAATGTGGTGGCCGATGCTTTGAGTCGTCGGGCAGAGAGTTTGGGGAGTTTAGCATATCTGCCAGCAACAGAGAGGCCTATGGCGTTGGATATTCAGGCCTTAGCCAGCCAGTTTGTGAGATTGGATATTTCTGAGCCGGGTCAAATTTTGGCTTGTGTGGTCTCTCGATCTTCACTTTGTGATCATATCAGGGAGCGTCAGCATGATGACCCCCATCAGCTTGTCCTTAAGGACACGGTCCGGCACGGCGATGCTAAGGAGGTCACTATTAGGGAGGATGGTGCATTGAGGATGCAGGGCAGGTTATGTATGCCCAATATGGACGGTTTGTGTGAGCTGATTCTCCAAAAAGCTTGCAGGCCGTAGTACTTCATTCATCCGGGTACCGCGAAGATGTATCAGGACCTGAGGCAGCATTATTGGTGGAGGAGGGTGAAGAAAGACATAATAGAGTATGTGGCTAGATGTCTAAATTGCCATTAGGTGAAGTATGAGCATCATCGACCGGGTGGGTTGTTTCCGAAGATAGACATTTCAGAGTGGAAATGGGAGCTGATCACTATGAACTTCGTTGTTGGACTCCCACAGACTCAGCGGATGTTTGATGCAGTTTAGGTGATTGTGGACAGGCTGACCAAGTCAGCTCATTTCGTTCTTGTGATGACTACCTATTCTTCCGAGCAATCTCATGTGTTGGATTTCAGCTCAGTCCAGTTGGACAAGGATCTATCCTATGTTGAGGAGCCAGTGGCTATTTTGGACAGGCAGGTTCGGAAGTTGAGGTCAAAGAACATTTCATCAGTAAAGGTTCAATGGTGAGGTCAGCCGGTCGAGAAGGAAATTTGGGTGACCAAGAAGGATATGCGCAACCGTTATCCCCATCTTATTACCACTTCAGGTATGTCTCTATGCTCGTTCGAGGACGAACGATTATTTTAAGAGGGGGAGGATGTGATGACCCGGCCAGTTGTCTTGAGAGTTATAGCCCTGATCCCCTATTTAACTGATTCTCCCATATCTTTTTGTGCTATTGTGACTTGCCGGGAGGTTTCGCTTTGATTTTTGGAGTGATTTGGGACACTTAGTCCCTAAACGAAAGCTTAAGTCTTATGCTTTTGACCGTAGTCGGAACTGTGTGAAGACAACTCCAAAATGGAGTTTCATCGGTTCTGTTAGCTCCGTTGGGTGATTTACGACTTAGGAGCGTGTTCGGATTGTGTTTTGGAGGTCCGTAGCTTATTTAGGCTTGAAATGGCAAAAGTCGAATTTTTGGAGCTTTGGACCGGTAGTGGGAATTTTGATATCGGGGTCGGATTCTGATTCCGGAAGTTGGAGTAGGTCCGTGGTGTTGAATATGACTTGTGTGCAAAATTTGAGGTCAATCGGACGTGGTTTGGTTGGTTTCGGCATCGGTTGTCGAATTTGGAAGTTTCAAGTTTCTTTAAGTTTGAATTGGAAGGTAATTCGTGCTTTTTGCATTGTTTGATGTGATTTGAGGGCTCGACTAAGTCCGTATGGTATTTTAGGATTCGTTGGGATGTTCGGTTGAGGTCCCGGGGGCCTCGGGAGTGTTTCGGATGCTTAACGTATGAATTTGGGACTTAGGGAATTTTCAGAGTTATGTTGGTTCTGGTGTTTCACACCTACGGAAGGGAGACCGCAGGTGCGGGCTCGCACGTGCGGAGGAAGAGACGCAGATGCAAAATTTGGATGCTTGACCAGGGCGGACATTGTTCCGTAGGCGCAGACGCGCAGGTGTAGACCCCATTACCGCGGATGCAGACCCAGCCCTCTTAAGTGATTCCGCACTTGCGAGGGATTTTCCGCAGATGCGGTTTCGCAGGTGCGACCCAAGGCCCGCAAGTGCGAAGATCGCTGGGAAAAAAGGGGCATAATCGAGGGTTGAGGTTCATATTCACAAATTTGGTTTTTGAGCTCGGGAGAAGGCGATTTCTTGAGTGATTGTTCATTTAATTAAGGATGTTGAGTGAGAAAGTTGGGAAAATGGGGGAAAAGTTCCCTAACCAAATTTCTGAGTTTTGAGTGGGATTTAGACATCGGATTTGGATAATTTTGGTACGAGTGATTTCGTGAGTGAATGTGTGTTCATGTTCGGTAACTTTTCCCCGATTCCGAGACGTGGTCCCAGGGAGACGTTTTGTGCGTTTTTCTAATTTCTTGCCTTAGCTTTGATTGCGTTAGCTAGATTAGTTTCTTGTAGCTATATTTATGTTATGTAATTGGTTTTGCCTAGATTTGAGCCATTCAGAGTTGGATATTCTCGAAAACAGCATTGTGACGGATTGATTTGAGCTTGGTTCGAGATAAGTGGCTTGCCTAACCTGGTGTAGGGGAACTTCCCTTAGGATATGGTACTGTTTCTGATATATGAGCATTGTGTACGTGAGGTGACGAGTGCGTACATGGGCTACTGTTGCAAAACTCCGTTTTCAATAAGTAAAATACTTGTTTACCTTTATTTGATCTACACTGGCATATGTAATCATCCTTTTTAGTTTAGAACAATATGTCTACGTGTCTTAATTGCTTATGTGAACTCTATGTAGCATGCTTAGTGAATTTCCTGCTTCTTCCTTGACTTGTACTCAGTCTAAATTGTAGAATTTTGTGATGTAGTCGCATTTCTATTGGTTGCGCTGCATATTTACTTTGGGACTACGGAACGGTATTTCGGTAGATCCCTCTGTTCTGCATATTTACTTTGGGACTACAGAACGGTATTCCGGTAGATCCCTTTATTCTGCATATTTATTTTGGGAATACGGAACTGTATTCCGGAAGATCTCCTTGTTCTGCATATTTACTTTGGGACTACGGAACGGTATTCCGGTAGATCCCCCCATGTTTTACATATTTACTTTGGGACTACGGAATGGTATTCCGGTAGAACCCCCCTGCACATTTACGTTTGGGACTACGGGCCGGTATCCTAGCAGATTCCCTGTTGTTATCTCTACGTACCGAGCTATTGACTTTCTATGATTTCAATCTTGGTAAATTTACTTATTTTTACTGCAAAATTCAATTTTGTATCAGTTTATTATATATATATATATATATATATATATATATAAATATATATATACCAGTAGGGGCCCTAACCTGATCTCGTCACTAATCGACCGAGGTTAGGCTTGGCACTTTCTGGGTACCGTTGTGGTGTTCTCACGCCCTTTCCTGCACATGTTTTTCGTGTGCAGATCCAGGTTTATCTTACCAGCCTCATCACTAGTTGCAGTCGCTGCTGCTTATTTGTGACTTCAAGGTACATCTGCTCGCGCCCGCAGATTCTCGGAGTCCCCCTCTATCCCCATATGTTCATGTTTTTCCTTCTTTCTGTAGAAATGATGTATAGAATGGTTAAGACTTCTTAGTAGCTTGTGACTTCCGGTATTCCGGGCTTTGGGAAATTGTTTTATTAGTTTCAGAGGTTTAATGGTATATGCCGAGTGATATTCAGTTACTTATTTGATATTTGTTATTGTTAGTAGTTAATGTTCATGCTTTAGTTTAATTTTCTGCAAAAGTGTTAGGATTACCTAGTCCTCGAGACTAGGTGCCGGCACGACGGTTCATGGAGGGAGAAATTGGGTTGTTGCACAGACCTATAAGTAATATAACTTACTAATTAAATAGGTACCTTAGTATACCTTTAAATATTAGGTGGCGACTCTCTTTCATCAATAATAGAGAAACCACAAGTTGAATCTTGTCTTTACTAGTGCAAAATAGGGTGCAACAGAAGGTATTGATAAACACTGATAAGAACAATAGGGGGAAATATGAGAAAAATAGAGGGGAAAATTAGAAGGAGAGTTTACCAATTCGAAATGATGAATGAATTGGTCGTTAAATCCAAATGGACTATCGGTTAAAACCAAAATTCAGAGGTCATTGTGATTGACCTCTAGACTAAGACTTGTCATAGTGATGTCAAATATCTCAGAGACATATAGTTGCATGTGCCGATTTGAACGAGCATGGGAGGGGAATGATTAGATTCTTGCCCTTTCACATTCAGTATTAGGGTTTCGTAATTTGAGATTCAAAATTGGATGATGAATAAGGTAGGCTCGGAAAGATTTGCGGTTGAAAGAGAGAAATGATGAATCTCTGAGTTGTATTTGAGTGACTTCGCATGAGTTAATGCTAGCTTTCAGAGATAGCATAGTGTGAGAGGATGAGAGAAACGTGAGAGGAAGGAGAAACAAGGGCGGTCGGCCTTTGGTAGAATGATTAGGGTTTGAGGTTAGTCTTTGTTAAAATTGGGAGTGTCACGATCCCAATTTCCCACCTTAGGATGTCGTGATGGCACCTAGTCTCTAAGACTAGGTAAGCCTTGAATTTAATAATAACTTAATAGAAATAATCAACATAAATACTAAAACAAGACTAATCAACTCATATAAACTTCCAAAATAGAATCTCAATAACATTCTTCCCAAAACTGGTGGAACAAAGTTTTAAGCTCTACAGAATAATCTGGAATATCTACTACAATATTGTCTGAATAAGAAATACAACAGAATGAAAGATAAGGGACGGTGACTCTGAGGCGTGCGGACGTCGAGCATGTATACCTTGAAGTCTCCGGTAAAACACCTAAAATCAATCACTAACGTCTAGCACGGGCAGACGTATCTGGATCTACAGAAAACGATATGCAAAAGCATAGTATGAGTACGCCAAAATGGTACCTAGTAAGGATCAAGCCTAACCTCGGTAGAGTATTGACGAGGCCAGGTCAAGACACCTACTAGTACATAATAAGAAGAACGAAATATAATTACGATAAGTAATCGAAAGTGGAGAAATAAGTGATAACGAAGCAGGTTAACAACATAGACTAATGAAAGGATTGTAAGCATGGAGATAAAAAGAAGGAAACAAATAAATAGAGCCACAATAGTCAAATACGAACAAAACTGGTAAGACAAGGAAGAATGAAAGCAACAAGAATTGTTTCGCCAATAACTCTTTACAACATGAGATAAGCAACAAGAATCACAAACGAGGTACTGCTTCATATACAACAAGAATCACAACCAAGGTACCGCCTCGAATTCACATTTCTCAATTTTAATCACAATATTTCCTTATATCACCGCGGGAGCCTTACATTTAGTTTTAAAAATCATTATTCCTAAAATAGCTACCTACATTTTAACCCACCTTATCACACCGTGTGGCTTCAAGTAGTTCCCCTACTAGCAACACGTATATCAAGCCCACCTTAACTCACCCCATGCGTATCACCCCAAGCCTTATACCACCGCATGCATATCAATATCACAACATAATCATAACGCGCACCACAAGTGCCCAAATGACATAGCTTTCCAAATGAATCAACAATATCAATGTTTTCACAATAAATAGCACATCGCTCAACCACAATGTGTACAAGAATCTCAACAATTACAATATAAAAGTGAATTTCTCAATAGAAAGATATCTTAATAATTAACAACTTTGCCTCAATATGATCATAGATTTCTCAACTTCAACACCAATAACTCAACAATAAGATATTTCACGAAATAACAACTTCAGTTACAAGTAATTCAACAATTTAAAGATGTAACAAAACACAAGGAAGGCAATAGCTTCAACTAAAGCATATAAGAGCAAACTAGCAAGTAAGAGGTGAAACAAGTGTTAACAATGTCAAATAAAACATGTAAGGGTGTATTAGCACATGAAATGGTGGATTAACACATGAAAGATATAACATGTTAAGACAATTCAATTAAAAGCATGATTAGAGTCTAAATAGCTTAAACCGGCCAAATACCAAATATAGCCTGTGTATCCAATCGTCACCTTGCATACACGGCTTTCACATAACACAATTAGCACAAACAAATAAATTCCTAAGGGGTAGTTCCCCCACACAAACTTAGGCAAGATACTTACCTCAACCAGGCCAACGCAACCCTCGAAAATAGCTTTTCCCCTAAAATTTGTCTCCCCACAACTCAAATCTAACCAAAATTGACATAATATCATCAATCAATGCAAGAGAAAACAAATACATTAGATAAAACTATGATCTATACACTTTTTCGAAAAAGACAACAAAAGTTAACCCGTGGCCCGCCCGGTAAAAACCCGGGTCAAAGGGCAAATTCCGACTATCCATAATCCCACGAGTTAATATATATGATTAGTTTCGAAATCCTAGTCCAAATCGACTCTCTATAATGACCCGGCCCATCGTTTCGGGAGTCATAGCCATGCTTCCCCCATTTCTACTTCTTTATATGTTGTTCAGCTATATTATGTTATATCGGGTTAGTTGGTTTGGGTTTGGAGTGGTTTCGGAGTGGATTGAGACACTTAGTTTCCTATTTAGAAGTTTAAGTTACAAAAGTCAATCGTATGTTGACCTTGGTGTAAACGATCTCGGATTTGAATTTTTATAGTTCAGTTAGATACGTTACGTGCTTTTGGACTTACGAGTACGTCCGGAATGTGATTTGGAGGTCCGTAGTGGAATTAGGCTTGAATAGGAAAAAGATGGAAATTTGGCAATTTCGATCCGCAGTGGAAAATTTGATCTCGGGGTCGGAATGGATTTCCAGAAGTTGGAGTAGGTTTGTGGTGTCATTTGTGACATGTGTGTAAAATGTTAGGTCATTCGGACTTGGTTTGGTTGGTTTCGGCATCGGTTGTCGAATTTGCAAGTTTAGAAGTTCTTAGGCTTGAATCTGAGGGTAGTTTGGTGGTTTGATGTTGTTTTGAGTGATTCGAAGGTTCGACTAAGTTTATATGATCATATATAACTTGTTGGTATTTTTGGTTGAGGTCCCTAGGGCCTCGGGGTGATTCCGGGTGGTTAACGGATGGCTTGAAGTGTGGAATGCAGCTGAAGCTGCTGCTACTGATATTTTCGCACATGCAGGGGGGAGAACCACAGGTGCGCATGGGGAGCTCGCAGGTGCGGCAGTGCTAGGCTAGGCAGGATACGCAAGTGCAAGTTGGAGGTTGCATCTACGAGCCCGCAGGTGCGAGACCTGGGGCGCAGATGCGGAGAGGAGGATTCTGGGCGGGCTTCGTAGAAGTGAAAGGAAATATGCAGGTGCGCTTTTACAGGCACGAGATTTTAGGCCGTAGATGCAGAACCTGGGCTCCTAAGTGAGTTCTGCACCTGAGATGATTTTTCTGCAGGTCCGGTGGCGCAGGTGCGAGAATTGGTCCGTAGGTGCGAAAACCCTGGGCAGAATGTATAGATAGCACTTCACGAATTTTGGTTCATTTCCACCATTTTCAAGTCGGTTTTTGGAGCTTTTGGGAGTGATTTTGAAGGGTGATTTAAGGGCTATCAGTGAGGTAAGTTGTTTGATCCCTAATACCCGTATATATGGTGATTACCCATTATTTAATCATGTAATTAGTGGAAATTAGGGGTGAAAATGAGGGTTTAGGGCTTGAGAATTTTGAGAGTAATTTAAGGATTTGAGGGACCAAATGAGGTCGAATTTTGATGAATTTAGTATGGTTAGACTCGTGAGTGGATGGGATTTCTAGTTTTGTAAATTTTGTCGGATTTTGACAGGTGGGCCTGGGGGCCGGATTTGAGTCAATTTCGGGGTTTTGGTCTAAATTGGAAGTTTTCTTGTGGAATTCATTCCTTTAGCACAAATTGATGATATTGAACTGATTGTGAATAGATTCGGAGAGTTTGTAGGCCGAATCGAGGGGCCAGAGCATTGCGGAGTAGGGATTTGATCGGTTTGAGGTAAGTAACGATTGTAAATCTAGTTCTGAGGGTATGAAACTCCGAATTTCGTATCATTTTACTATTTTGAGGTGACGCACATACTAGGTGACAGGCGTGTGGGCGTGCACTGTTGGGGATTGTGACTTGGTCCGTAACGTAGAAACTGTAAAGTTGCATATTTTGTTGAAACTATATGATACCTATGAGTTTTAGAAATAAGTTTCTGTTAATTGGGCGGAATGCCATGTTTGGGCCTCGTGCCAGTGCTGTTTGGACCCTTAGGTGCCTTTTTTTTACTATCCTCTCACTGTTTTTGATTGCAAAATCTATACCCAATCATGGTTATACCTGTTTACTGCATAACTCAGTTTTGTTACTCTGTTTTGATGCATATAAATGTTGTTTTGGGCTGAATACCCTGTTTTTACTGAGAGCCCGAGTGGCTTGAGAGGTTTCTAACTGACTGAGGCCAAGGGCTTGATTTGTGAGGATATATATGGGATCAGTCTGCACGTCGCAGCATGTTTGATGTAGGTCGAGGGCCTGAGTGATTTATGTCATGATTTGGCTTGATATAGTGATTGGGATGAAGGAGCCCCTCCGGAGTCTATGCATACCCCTAGTGAGCGCAGGTACCTACTGAGTGTGAGTGCCGAGTGCTGAGTGACTGGGAGGCATGAGTGATTGTGAGGTATGCCCGAGTGGCATGAGTGATTGCGAGATATGCCCGAGAGGCATGAGTGATTGTGAGGTTTGCCCGAGGGGCTGTATATGAGTGATGTTTTACCCGAGGGGTAGTTTATGATTTCATTACTATGGCTCACCTTTGCATTGAGCCTTTGTTTGAAACTATTGAAAAACATATTTAAATGATTTTTACTGGAACTGGGTTTTAAACGAGTTGATTTGATTCAAACACTAATTTTTAAAGCATGTTGTATTTTACCGAGATTTCATGAAATGAACTTTATATGCTTTGTTGCTTGTCACTACTACTCAATCTTATTTACTGTTATTACATACTGATTTGTCATACTCACGTTACTCCCTGCACCTTATGTGCAGATCTAGGTGTAGCTGGACATGGTAGCAGCTGTTGACTATGCCGGTTGCAGATTTCCTCGGGGATAGCAAGGTAGCTGTCTGGAGATCACAGCCCTGCTCTTCTCCCTCTTATCTTCATGTAGTTGTATTTAGCTATTTTTCAGACTACGTTAGTCTCGATATTGTCAGACAAATTGTAATAGATGCTCATGACTAGTGACATCCCGATGTCGGGCTTTTCTTTTCCGCACTTTTGTTTTGATTTAAACTATTTTACGAAAGTTTTTATGTTCAATAGCCTTGAGATTACCTTTGAAATTAAAATATCTATTTATTTTGGAAAAATTATTTGGCTTGCCTAGTTCCACAATAGGCTCCATCACGACAGGGTTAGTTTGGGTTGTGACACTCTCAAAAATCAATTTCTCATTTTTCAAAAACTTGACAAAATTTCCCAATTTTTCTCTTTTATTCACATAAATTTGATGTTAAATCTAAGATATAATCATGAACTACATTTGAAAATTTATTAGAATCACTTACCCAATGTTTGTAGGTAAAAATTCCCTCTCCAAGTCACCTCCTACCGAGTCTATGGTTCTAAAATGTGAGAAATGAGATGAAAGCCCGACTTCCTAGCTCTTATGACCAGCTGCAAATGTCGCATATGTGATACAAGGTTTGCATTTGCAAACCCTCGCAAGTGCTAATCAGGGATCGCATTTGTGAACCCTGACAGCCTCAACAAAGTTGCAACTATGACAAAGGTTTCGAAATTGCGAAGCTGGTCACTATCGCAAATGCGACCAAATGCTCGCAATTGCGAACCAACCCTCGGGCCTGCTGACTTCACAAATATGGAGGGGAAATTGCATTTGCGATATCTGACCACCCTCTGTCAACTTTACAATTGCGAGGCTATTGCACGCAATTGCGAAAACAGAGCACCAACACACCAGCAAATTCCATTTTCAGTTCAAACCATTCTAAATCTTGTCTGAAAGTCATCCTAACCATCGAGGCTCCAAAACAAACATCCATACAAGTCTAAAAACATTATACAAACTCGCTCGCATGACAAAAACACTAAAATAACATATATATAACTACGAATCGGACACCAAAAGGCATGAATTTCAAAGTAAATTTCAAGAACTTCTAGAATTACAGCTAAGCATCCAAATCCTATCAACTCAAGTCCAAACGATACCAAATTTTGCATACAAGTTATAAATATCTTAACGGACCTATTTCGATTCCCAAAATCAAGTTCCGAACCCGATAGATAAAAGTCAACCTACGGTGAAACTTCTCAACTTCAAATTGCTAATTTTCGGCGAAACAACCCAAATCAACCTACTACTTCTGAATTCAATTCTAGGAATATTCCTAAGTCCAAAATCATGGTACGAAGCTATCTGAGCCATCAAAATACCAATTCGGGGTTATGTTTCACAAAAATCAGAGTTTGATCAATATTTCTAACTTTATCTTCTAAGTCAAGAACCAAAGGGTCTAAATCAACCTGAAATCTTCCCAAAACGAAATCAATCAATCTCGTAAGTCATAAAATCGTGAACACACATGTGTGAAGCATCAAAAGGAGAAACGGAGTGCAATTACACAAAATGACAGGGTCGTTGTAGGGAGATTGTATGGGAGATGTTGGATCACTTAGATCAACAGCTCTATATGTTTTGGAGATAAAAAGATAGAAAACTATTTAGTGAGGATAAAATAAGGACCGTTGGATTATTTGGATCTAACGGTGGAGATACAACGCTATGAGCTTGTAAAACTAAAGGGGAATTATGGTTTATTTTGGACCAATGATGAATTTGATCTAGATGGACAGTGTTTGTTGTGTGAGTGATATGGGGAGGTTACATGGCGTATTGTGATTCGTAAAGAGTGAGTGGCGTGGATCGCCAACTAGGACGGGTAGTGAGGCTGGCCGGAACGGGTCAGGTATGTGGGGGCAGTGTTTTGGGGCCAACAAATTTGGTATTAGACTGGAATAGGCGTTTAAATCATTGCCACCT
This sequence comes from Nicotiana otophora, assembly GCA_000715115.1. Classification (NCBI taxonomy): domain Eukaryota; kingdom Viridiplantae; phylum Streptophyta; class Magnoliopsida; order Solanales; family Solanaceae; genus Nicotiana; species Nicotiana otophora. Next base: position 33,342 of record AWOL01S0053594.1, read on the forward strand.
GAATAAAAATCAATCAATTACAATTGTAGCATTTTTAAAGTTTTAATCCCTTTCTACAATTATATTATTTAAACTTATTTAATTCCAATAAATATAATAAAATGCAATTAACAGGTATATTATTAATTAATTATTGTAATTAGTTTTAGATTATCAAAATAATTATAATAATTGTTTATAAAATTATGAAAGTTAGTTGTTTGATTAATTAAAGTAATAAAGGTAATACAGTAATAAATATTTATGACTAAATTATTATTAATTATAAAAGTAATATTGTTACCTATTACTATACTTATTATCACCTATTATACTATTTATTTTTGAGAAAAATAGATATTAATAATTTTTAAAATACTCTACTACATTTATTGTTGATCAACTAGCGTAAAAATTTAATTTAAAAGGGGGTGTATCAAAATTGATCCTCAACAGTTGTCCCTCTTTGGCCGGAGACGATAAAAGAGTTTGCGGGTAAAGAAATTAACTTAATTAACATTTTTCCCCCGACTTTAGGTAAAAACTGCAAAGATGGTGTATGGAATTGTGAAAGGCCATGACCTATGAGATTACAGCCGAATTTTGGCTTTGAATCGCCTGTATACCTCAGGCTTAACAAGGATCGAGCCATATATAGTTCTGGATGAAGGTTTGGAGAGAGTTATGCCTGCAGGAATTGCCCCAATATCGTGTTATGACGACCCTACAAGACTGAAAGATTTTGAGACCCAATGACTTCCTAATTGCAGCTTGATTATAGATTTTTGAAGGATTTTGACAATTTTGGAGTTATACTAATAGGATTGAATTGAAGACTAGATCTTTCGCTCGCTTATGAGTTTGTTGTCCCTCATTAGCAGTGTAACCTGGTTTGCTTCTTAGGGAAGGTTTTGTATTGTAGTGATTGAACATGCAAAAAGGAAGACATATACGTACCCATATATTGTAATGCAAATATATTTGGATAGGATTTTAAATATGTAGGAACAACAATGCATGGATGCCATCTAGCCTTTTATTTGGGATCTCTAGGCGATTGGATGTTTGAATCTGAAGCCTCTGAGTCACGGAGCATTATTTTGGATGTCGGGAACGGGACGTTTAAACTTTGAAGCCTCTGAGTTGGGCGAAATATTTGGGATGTCGGGGACGAGATGTTTGAACTTTAAAGACTACGAGTTGTGGGGCATGATTTTGGATGCCTGGGATGCGATGTTTGAACTTTGATTTTGAATGTTAGCCGGGTTGTGTACCATTCCGAAGTTATCGGAGCATTTGACTTTGAGTTTGAATTTGAATCTCCATATGATGGGAGTATTCGACTTTGAATTTGACCTTGAATTTGAATTTCTCGAAATGGAAAATTTTGATTTTTAATCTAACTCTGAATTTGAATCTTCGCGCGACGGGATATTTGACTTTGAATTTGGATATCCGCGTGATGGGAGTATTTAAATTTAAAACAAGCAAGAATGTAAAAACTCATGTAAGAGGGTCTAACCAGCTTTTAAGCCCTTTTTCATTTTCTGGAGTATTTGGCAAAAATAAAAGCTGCTTAAAAAAAGCTAAAAAGTGCTTAAAAAAGCCAAAAGCAACAAGTTGGCTGACCCCAACTTTTCCGATTTTGGCTTAAAATCCATTTTAGTTTGACCAATAAATTACTTTCTTCTCCATTATAAGTTTTCATAATATCAAAATTACGCTCAGTCAAAAAATCCTAAAACATCGTGCTGCTCCTACTTCCTTCACTTCTGAAGACTATCGTTCCTCTTCTTTCCTCTTCCTCTATGCTTCATCTTCATTTTTCTTGACTTTTTCTCAAGCATTTCACTGGAAATCAATCGTCGTTGTAAGTTCTTCTCGATCCTTATTGTAATCGTGATAATTTATTGATATTACGATGTCATTCTCGATTCCATCTACTTCCTCTATTTCTACAATATGTATTTTGTATAGCGTTTTAGAAGAGAACTACATTAATTCTTTACTCCTTATATTTGCACATATTATAATTAAGGTCCTATGTGAAAAGGATCGGAGCCCTCCGTATGTGTTGGTTCTAGGCATCGGTATTTTTGTAAATCTAGAAATAAATGTAAACTGTGGCAATTGGCATAAGTGCAGTAACCTAGTTACGTTGTATATTTTTGCTAGCTTCACATAAAAATTATCATGGTGGGGAGAATACTCAAATGCTTATGAAATATCCATGTACCAAAATTGGGGACTAAACTTTCCTGACTTTTCCTATTTATGAGCAAACCTGCTAAGTTATCACAGTAAATAGAGCCTACGGGATATATTGGATATTTCATTAGTCACTCCAACTAATAAGGAAGTTTCTTCTACTTTAATTAGATATTTGTTTCTCATTTCTTCAGATTATTCACATTCAATCATGACGGAAAGTAACGCTAAGTGGGACGATGAGGTTCATATTACATTTATTGAGTTATGTGAGCGAGAGATTAGAAAGGGAAATAGATCAAGCACTTACTTATGTAAGGATGGGTGGAAAAATATAATCAATGAGTTCGAAAAGAAGACGGGAAGAGTGTATAATAAAAAATAATTGAAAAACCATTGGTATTACATGAAAGCCGAATGGACACTTTTTAAGCAGTTGATGAGAGGAGAGACAGGTTTAGGATGGGATGCCACAAAAAATACAATTAAAGCAAATGATGATTGGTGGGAGCGAAAAATTAAGGTACATCTCTCATATTGCTACATGTGTGGTTCTTTTTCTTTTTCATTGCTAAATTTCTTTTTTAGCTTAAAGTGGATTTAAATTTATTTTCAGGAGAATGCTCGATATAAACAATTTAGGAACAAAGATCTTTCGCTCATATGGTTTTGCTACGACGCACTATTTGCTGATGTTATTGCCATAGGAAAAAGAGCACGTGCAGCAAATCAAGAACAATCATCCGGCATTGGACTAAATCTTGACGAAGAGGGAATAAATGATATTAATGGTTGTGACAAAGAACACTTTACCTTCTTAATGATGAAATGAGCGATGAAAGTGATGATCTACATAATATAAATTCTGTTATGTTTCCAGAGCCATCACTAAAAAGACAAAAATCAACTGATGGTGTTAGCACTAGCAGTCAAGTAAGAAAAAAGAAAAAACCAGCCGCAACATTAATAAAAGAGGATATACACTCTCTCATAGAGTTTATGACTAGCAAAAGCACTGCAACATCTCCTGCAGTTGATGAGACATCCATCGCGAAGTGTATTGGCAAGTTGGAACAAATTCCTAATATTCTAGCAGGGAGTAAAATTTACAGTTTCACTGTGAATATGTTCCGCAAGAAAAATAACCGACAAATATTTTTGTGGATGCCTACTGATGAAGCTCGCAAGTCTTGGTTGGAGTTTAACTATCAGTTATACCTCAAGAAAAATGGATAATGTATTGTTGTGGTTGAATATTTTTATTGTTCCGTATTCGAATATTATAGTTGTATGTGTAAACTTTATTATGGTTTCATGTGTAAGCTTCAGTTATGGTTTTTATGTGTAAACATGCACGGAATATTTTCCTACACATCTATGTGTAATCTTCAGTTATGGTGCTAACTTCATTGATGGTAGGACTCATCTTTACTTTATGCGTTGCCTGGGATGTAGCTACCTTTCATTTGCTTTCATTTGCTTGATTGTTGCCTTTCATTTGCTACCTTTCATTTGAGGATTAACAACATCAGATTAGTGGCTACCTTTCATTTGCTTGATTGTTGCCTAGTGGATGCAGGATATCCGCACATGAAGGGATACATGGCTCCATACAAAGGAGATAATGTGAGATACCACCTAGCACAATTCCGCCGCGGTGCAACAAGAGAATTGCGTGAACCAGGAGGATGAATTGAAACATTTAACTATTTGCATTCTTCTTGTAGAAATATTGTAGAGCGCACATTTGGGGTTTGGAAAGCAAGATGGTCTATTTTGCGAGACATGCCCTTCTATCACATTGACACTCAAAGAGACATCGTACTTGCTACTATAGCCATTCATAACTATATTAGAAAGAAATACAATATGGATGATGCATTCCGAGCAGCTGAGAATGAGAGATATGTTCCATCTGTTGATCCTGATGTTGGTACATCTTCGAGAACTAATAACAATATAAATGCGGAAAATGTGGAAGAGCAAAGTGATCTCGTTTGGATGGGTCTTCGTGATTTGATTGCTAATGAAATTTGTAAAGCTTGATACTTGTAATTAGAGAGTAAAAACGCTAGTTGGTTAAACATTTGTTAAATTTATTAAAATATTTTTATTAAGAGAGAATTTCTTCTATGTATTTTTCCGCATATAAGTCAATGGTTACCATACCTGGCATAAAAAGAAATGAGCTTCCTTCAACTTTCCATTGATGTAACTACATCTTTAATTTTTCAAGAATAAATGGACAAAAAGGGAAAGAGGAATTCAACAAAATAATTTGGTATTTTAAATAGGTTGAGACTTTTATGGATGTTTACTTGATTGAAAGTGGTGAAAATGAGCATTCAAGAATTATATTTATAAAAATTATTTAAATTAATTAATTAAATTGAAATTAAATTAAAATATAAAATATCTTTTATTTGCATTAATTCATAATTAAATATAGTGTAGTAACCAGCTACTTTATAATGTTAACAGCTTTAAGGATATTTTTGTCTTTTTAATAGAAAAAAGTGCTTACCAGCACTTGTTTGTCAAACACTTCAACAATATTTTTTAAGTTTCAGCACTTTTATCCAAACATGTAACTGCTTATTTATAAAATAAGCTCCAGCACTTAAAAGCCACTTTTTTTAAGTCAATCCAAACGGGCTCTAAGTTGCACAAATAAAACGACGAGACATTCAATATATAAAAAATAAGAAAATAAATTAGCTTGCCCAAGAGATACTCTTGACTGCAGAACTAATTTGCGGTCGTCGATCAGCGAAGTGTGTGACGAAATTAAATGGTCCATCCTTTGATTAGCGAAGTTCGCGACGAGGTTTGAAACGATTTATCTTAATTCTCCAATTTGGTGGAGCGACATGGTATTTATATGATCTGATAATGCGTCCAAGCCAGAATTTATGACTATATAATGAGCTCTGATTGATAAAGTGGACAGTGCAATATGTACAAGGCGCTCAGTTCGGCAGAGAAGATGGCGTAATATATACAAGGTGCTCTGATTGGCAAAGCAGACGGTGTAATATGTATAAGACACTCTAATTAGTAGAGCGGACGATGTGATCTTGTTGCGTTGAAGGTTTGGCTCCGGGACACCTACAAAGAATTCAAAGTTAGTTTTAGCTGTATGAGACTGAAACAAATTGACCAATAAAGGAGGATTAAGAGGTCATTGGGTTGTAGCAGGTCTATCATCGATTCCGGTGTTATCTCGCGGCCTCGATTCCTGTCGATCCTGTGCTCAAATAAATTTCTTAGTCGGGGAGGGGCGTTGATTTGTTTTGCTCGTGAGCTTGGCCTTGCCCCGAAACTGGTGGATTATGCCCATGAAATTTGGCTGGTGGAAAAAGTAGTATTTTTTAAGAAATAAAAAAAATTGAAAAAATCTTTTATGTTTATGGAAAATGTCGTCGTGCTGGAATATGACACGTTTTGACGCTTCCCTCGATGCGATTATCATTTTTGGATGGCTCTGCTTTACTGATGGTGATTTTCTGGTTATGCTTCAAACAATGAAGTTTCCTCGCTGACGCGATCATTTCTTAATATAGGCAATGCATTAAAAAGGCTTTTCTAGGGTGATGACCGAACCTTTTCAGGTTGCAATTGTATCCAAAGGAATTAGGTCTTAACATAGTTCGAAGGTATGAGTAAATAAAATATTAAAATGACCATGCCTGACTCAGGTAGCCTGCGCATTCAATAGGAATCAGGTCAAAACATAGTTCGATTATAATAGATGGAAAATGATGGAATAATTTGAAATGTTATGATCGAGTTTGACTCATCCAAATGGAAGCAGATCAAAACGTAGTTCGATTACAGTATGTGACTGAATTCGATAGGGATTGGCTACTTATTCCTACCAAAGGAAATCAAGTCATGGCGTAGTTTGAATATTGATATTTGGACTTTCTATTACAAGAGGGGGATTAGACCCTACATGGGTTGCCTATGAATCCCCCCCCCCCCCCCGAGAAGTCAGGTCGAGCGTAGTTCTATTACAGAACAACCCTAACTCTATTATCTTCAAATGTAGTATCTCTTGATTGCATCTAAATTGATGGTCTTTGTTCTCCCCCTTCCATCCATCTTTACTAATATTAATAATCCTCTTGATAATACCCGATGGACCATATAAGGACCGTGCCAATTTGGTACGAACTTCCCCTTAGCTTCCTCCTGATGGGGGAATATCTCCTTCAAGCTAGACCAATTGCCTTTGTGTGTACTTCCGAGGTTTCATTTTCCTGTTAAATTCATTGGAGATCCTATTTTGATACAGTTGACCATGACAAATTGCATCCATCCTCTTTTCATCGATGAGCATGAGTTGTTCTTGCCTGACACGTATCCATTTTGCGTCGTCCAACTTGGCTTCCTGGATGATTTTTAAAGATGGTATCTCGACCTCTGCAGGTATTACGGCCTCAGTACCATATACCAGTATGTATGGAGTTGCCTCAGTATATGTCCTTATTCTGGTGAGGTAACTAAGTAGGGGAAATGATAGCTTTTCATGTTGTTGCATGTGATTGTTCACTATCTTTCGCAGGATCCTCTTGATGTTTTTCTTAGCTGCTGCAACTGTTCCATTCATCTGTGGCATGTATGATGTGGCATTACGATGGAATATTTTGAACTTCTTGCAAATTCCCTCATGAGATCGCACTTGAGGTTGGGTTCATTGTCAGTTATGATTGACTCTAGAATCCTGAATCGGTAGACTATGTTGTTATAGACGAAATCTTCCACCACCTTCTTCGTAACAGCCTTGTATGTGGATGCTTCGAGCTATTTAGTGACGTAATCGATGGCTACCAAGATGAAACAATGTCAATTTGGCGCGGCTAGTTCTATGGGCCCAATTACTTCCATGCCCCAAGAGACAAACGGTCATGAAGAACCCATTACATTTAACTGATCTGGCGGGACCCTAATCAAATCCCCGTGAATCTGGCATTGATAACACATATGCACATAGTGAATACTATCCCTTTCCATGGTCATCCAAAAATAACCGGCCCTTAGAATCTTTCTCGCTAAAGTGAAGTCGTTCATGTGAGTCCAGCACGTTCCTGCATGTATTTATTCCAGTAATTTTGTTTCTTAGGGGGCATCTACACACCTTAACATACCCAAGTCTGAGGTCCTCCTATATAGGACTTCCCCATTAAGGAAACATTGATTTTCTAGTCTTCTTAATGCTCGCTTCTCACTAGTAGTGGAACTCTCTGGATATTTTCTTGCCTCGAGAAATATTTTGATGTCATGATACCAAGGCTTGCCATCTAGTTCTTCATCTAAGTGAAAGTAGTATGCATGCTGGTCCAGGATCTCTACTTCGATGGGGTCGATGCAATTCTTATCCGGGTGTTGAATCATGGATGACAATATTGCAAGACCATTGGCAAACACATTCTGGATTCTTGGGACATGTTTGAACTCGTTCTTGGTGAACTTCTTACACAATTATTTTACACGATGCAAGTACGGAAGGATATTGACATTCTTTGTGGTCCATTCTCCTTGGACTTGGTGGATCAGCAAATCAGAATCTCCTATTTCCAAAAGTTCCTTGATGTTCATATCGACCGCCATCCTAATCCCAAGGATGCATGCTTCGTAATCCTCCATATTATTTATACAAGGTAACCTTATCTTGGCTGAAATATGATAATGTTGTCCTGATTCATAGACTAAAACTGCCCTGATTCCAACTCTTTTGAAATTTGCGGCTCTATTGAAGAACATCATCCATCTTGGATACGACTCCTAAATGTCCTTCCCGGTAAATAACGTTTTTTCATTTGGGAAATACGTAGTAAGTGGCTCGTAGTCTTTTATCTTTTCTGCGAGATGATCGACCAATGCTGGTCCTTTAATAGCTTTTTCCATCACGTACAATATGTCGAATTTGCTGAGAAGGATCTGTCATTTTTGCTAATTTTTCGGAAGGCATTGGCTTCTGAAAGATGTACTTGAGCAGGTCACGTTAGTTATCAGATGGTATGTAGTATATGCCGACAAGTAATGTCACAACGTTTGAGCGATCCAAGCTAAAGCACATTATGTTCATTCCAACAAGGTGTATCTCGCTTCGTACAGCATGAACTTCTTGGGCAGGTAGTAGATAGTTTGTTCTTTTATTCCGATCTCATCATGTTGCCCTAACACGTACCCAAATGCATTATCTAAGACAGAAAACTATAGCAGCGGCGGCTTCCCAGGTTCAGTAGGAACCAACACTGGCGGACTAAACAAGTACTTCTTGATTCTATCGAAAGCTTTTTGAAATTCTTCTATCCATTTCATTGTGGCAACCTTTTTCAATAGCCTGAAAATAAATTCACAAATTACCATTGACCGGACTATGAACCGACTGATGTAATTAAATCTCCCTAGAAGGCTCATTACGTCCTTCTTACTTTTAGGAGGAGGCAAATCCTGAATAGCTTTGATTTCTGAGAGATCTAGATCTATCCCCTTCCTGCTGACGAAGAAACTCAATAATTTTCCTTTGGGAACTCCAAATGCACACTCCATTGGATTCATATTCAAATTGTACCTTCGCAATCGTTCGAAGAAATTCCTCAAGTCACTTAAATGATCTGCACTCTTCTGTGATTTGATGATGACATCATCCATATATACTTCAATCTCTTTATGGATCATGTCATTGAAAAGGTTTGTCATGGCCCTCATATAAGTGGCATTGTCATTCTTGAGACCAAATGGCATGACCTTGTAGTAGTAAACTCATTATGGTGTGGTAAATATTGTCTTCTCTCCATTTTCTTCGTGCATCAAAATCTAGTGATATCCAGTGAAACAATCCACAAATGATTGCTAATCGTGCGAACTGGTGATATCCAGTGAAACAATCCATGAATGATTTAAATCGTGCTTCGAACAATTGTCAATAAGGATATGTATATTAGGTAGAGGAAAGTCGTCCTTGGTACTTGCTTTGTTGATTCTCGATAATCCACACATATCATAATCTTTTTGTCCTTATTAGGCACTGGCACTATGTTGGCCAACCAGGTAGAGTAGTTTGTGACCCTTACCACATTCACCTCTGTTGTTTTGGTAACCTTTTTGATTTTCAGAGTCAAATCAGGTTTGAATTTCCTAGGTTTCTGCTTGGCAGGTGGCTTGGCGAGATCACTGGGAAATCGATGTGAGGCGATGTCAGTACTTAGTCCAGGCATACCATTATACGACCAGGAAAATACATCAATGTATTTTTGGAGGAGCTCTACCAATTAGTTCTTCTAATTTTCCTCCAAATGAATGTTGATTCGAGTATTTTTTGTCTTCTTCATTTCTTAGATTGATCACCTTTGGTTCCTCGAGGTTGGGCTTCTTCGGGCTTTCTTGCTGTTCAATCTCCCATGGCAGGTTATTGGGCATCATACTCTCATCATATTCGTCGTAGTCTGAATCATTTTGCTCAAGAGTTTTGTTATAGTTCATAATCCCGGAACGCAATGTTTTATTAATGTAATCACTGAAAAGAAGAATCGAGTATAAGTAAAAATAAAGACAAATATGCAATGATTTTTGAAAAAAAGGTAGTTTTATTTCATTGAAAGGAATGTCTCAGCGTTCAAAGAGGCGATTTATCAAAAAGGCACAGGCATGATCCAAGCCTCAATTGACCATACCGTTTTCAAAAGTTATTACAATTGGACACTACCAAGACTCCTGGCGAATAGAGATGGGCTGACTATCTAGTTCTGCAAGGTCTCTCTTGGTTCGACATCCCTAATGGTCGGTGTCTTGATGTCATATTTGTTGTAGCATTCTCCGATCATTTCCATGAGCAACATTTCGATCCCGTTGATGATCGCCTCTTTTTCTGGTAAGCTCTGACTCGTGCCCGGAAAATACTCTGGCATGAAAACTTTCTCCCCGGGGTTACTGTTGTAGACTCCTCCAATTGTAAGTAAATATCCCAAGTCGGCATTACCCTTCTGACATTTTGGTTAGATTGGCTCAGTTATCCCATCTGATCGGGCTCCTAGCCCCGACCCTTGCATGTACTCATACTTCATCATTTCTCACATCGCTATCCCTGATCCACATAGAGAATGCGTATTGTGGTCCCGTTCATCCTTCCCTATTTTCACTGCTTGTATGATCTCGACCATATGAAACGCGACCCCATCTAGTCCCTCTATAAAAGAAATCGCATGTTCTAAATAATTTGACTGACTCCATTCCCCACATATCACTATCTCCTGGCAATCCCATTCAAATTTCATACACTGATGGAGAGTAGAAGGAACTGCCCCTACTATGTATATCCGTGGCCTGCACAGTAGCATGTGGTTACCTAGAATAATAACGGGAACTTAACGGGTCCAATTTGCAAAGCTAGGTAGATTTCCACGATAATGTCTTTCTATGACCCGTCAAAAATCTCTTACCCTCATGCGGCTCTCTTTTAGCTCTCTTATGTAGATGACTAACTCTCATAGAGTAGATAATGGGCAAATATTTACTCCAGATCCCCCGTCGACCAGTATCCGATATATGACCTTGTCTCCATATTTGACAGTGATGTGTATAGCCCTGTTGTGATCTACTCCCTCTGCAGGAAGTTCTTCCCTCTGAAACGAGATTTTGTTTTCCTTTACCATCTTCCCAATGGTTGCTACGAGTGCCACACTAGTGGTATTTACTGGCACTCTCCCTCCGCTTTACACCTTCACTAGAGCGTCTTTATGACTATCGAAACTTATCAACAAATCCACGATTAATATGCGGTCACGAGTCTTCTCAGTTGCTCTTCTACGGATTATTTCTTAACCATCATCTTTCTCCGAAACTCTTCTAACTCTGCATCAGTTATGTTCCTCCTTTAGTTATGTTCTCAGTTTCAATTTCTTTAGTTTAATTCCTTATTAGCGTAGCATCTCTCAGATCTAGTAATCCCATGAGCGGTTGCAGTTTCTATTATTTTTTCTTTCCTCTTTGATTGATAGGCCCATGGAACTGCTTTATACACTTGACTTCAATCCCCACTGACGGCTACGAAGGGCCATGGTTGATATGTCACAACTATTACTGGAGGATTCAGTTATACAGTGATTAACAGGGCTGCCCGATGGGTTGTTCTTACTGCTTCAGCATTCCCAATAGTAAAAATACTCCCCTTTAAATCATCGTACTCCTCCAAGGTAATCATGTTTGGTCCTTGGTTTCTGTGATTTGGAAACGGATTGTGGTTTACATTTGTTAGGGGTTGGGTACATTGGATATCTCTGCTTTTAATTAGCATTTCGATCTCGTGCTTCAAGCCATAGCAATCCTCCGTATGATGTCCTGACACATCTTAATGATAAGCACATTGCTTACTTGCATCTAAATACTTGTTGGGCTACTCTAGGATTCTTGCTTCCCGATATAAGTAGTTTATATCTTCTCAATCTCTCACAAAATAGGGCTAAAGGCTCCGCAATTAGGTTGAAGTTTTTGTGGTTTCGCGCTTCGAGGTTTGGACGTGGTCTGGGAGAATATGCGGGTCTATTTTAGCCCATAGGGGATTGTCATGTCTTTGGGTATTGTAATATGGTTGGGCATTGTAAACTGGGGTGTAAGTGGACTGGTTTAGAGGGTGAGTGTTTGCGGGAGTAGGGATTGCCTCGACAAGGAGGACATAGTTGATAATAGGGGACAATTGTTGTTACTTCCTCTTTCTTCTTCTTCCTGTTGCCGATGGAACCGGACTACATAGCCTTGCTAGCATCCTGTAGTATAGCCAAAGACTGTTTCCTCCCATACTTAATACCTTTTTGTAGAAAATCTCCCATTTTGACTAGCTCGGGGAACTTCTAGCCCATCATCCCCATCATCGTTTCAAAGTACATCCCCTCCTAAGCGTGAATGAAATATTTGGCCAACTCTTTATCATCCAGCGAGGGTTGTGCTATAGATGCTTCTCATCACCAACGACAAGCATATTCTTGAAATAACTCAGAAGGCTTCTTTTGTCTGTTCATCAAAGTGAATCTATCTGGGGTTATTTTAGTATTGAACCTGAAATGGTTCATAAAATCTTCGGCCATGTCTTGCTATTCTCTCCGATTTCGGGGGTCCTGCCTATTGTACCAAGTGAATTCTTCCCTGTTCATATTTATTATGAATAGCTTCATCTTCGACTTCTCTTTCCTTCCCACTCCTATTAACTTGTTACAATACACTCTCAAGTGGGGGTGGTGATCGCTTGTTCCATCAAAGATATCAAACTTCGTAGGCCTGTACCCTGTCGGCATATCAGTATCTAGATGTATGCATAATTCTCCATAGTCTAAGCTATCGCTCCCTCGAGCAACTTGCAGGTACTTCATTTGTTTCCGTAGTACCCGTAGTTGTTCATACAGTAACTCATCTTCCTGGGATTTTTCTTCCCTATCTATTTCAGCATACTAATCGATCTCACATGGTATCTAGACTGTGATAGGTGCGGTGAAAATGGTTTATTTGTGAAAGTGACATTGTCGTGAGGAGGGGTTTGGATCAAAATGATAGCATTTGGTGGATTTTACGGGGCTTGACATGTATGTATAGGAGGATTTGGTAGGTTTGTAGGGGTAATTGGCAGTATAACTTAGGTTATGGTAGGGTTTGTGGTGACAGCAGTTGAGGTATTGGTAGGTTGCCAGGTTGATGAAGGAAAATGGTTGGGGATTAAATCTAGTGATGGAAACTAGGGTAGTTGTGAAAGCGTCGTCATGGCCAAATGTGCCAACTACCTGATTTGTTGTACCTCTTCCCTTAACGACTCTATTTCTTGATCCATCCAAGTGATAGCTCATCATTCCGAGTCTCATCCCTTCCCCCTAATCCCCGCGAGTTGTTAGTTACTACTATATAATTACTAGTCGGGTTGTCTGTGGTAGTCATCTTCCCTTCGGACCTCAGGTTATACGGTGGCTCGACCAGTTTAGATATTAGCACAAATCAACCTCTATTTCGGGAATAAATAAGTAAAGTAATAAATCAACAAAGCAAAAGAAAAGTAGAAGTTAGTTCAGGGATTGGACAGATATAATCATACAGAGCAGTTAATTCACATATTCGAATGAGCGCATTCCTAAAAATGTTCAAGGACCTATCTTTGCTAGAGGTAGGCCTACATGTAAGTGCTTGACAAACATCCAAATTTTAACACATTTAGATCCAGAGAAAATTTGATTTGTCATGGACGGGAAATTTACTGGTTACAATATGGATTACAAAGATTTCAAGGCTTTCACATCACTGATACAAAGGATAGGGATAGTTTGCAACTACTAAAATGTGATCCTTACAAGGTTTACAAAGGTTTCATGGGCTTATAGATTTTCCCTTAGGGAATTTAAAGAGTACATAATGGAAATCAACTAACAACCTAATATTCATCTTCGGAATCCCCTCCCAAGCTCTCCTCCCCTGGATCTTCCTCGAATTCCTCCTAGACATCATCAAGATTATACTCAAGATCTTCTTCTAGATCCTCTTCTAGTTCTTCTTCGGACTCAATTTGTATGTACTCCACTATCTGGTTGTCATCATCAAGCGACAGCAACATATGATCAACCGATCTAGGGACTACTTGTTGGTGCATGGTAGGGGGACGAGATAGTGAGGCAAGATCTCGTAGTATACTTGCAAGGTTTCTCTTGAGTCTTCCAACCCAGCTAACCCTTCCTAACTAGGCCTGGCTAGTTGATCTTCTTCAATAATCAACACAAAGTACTTAGGCGTAAACCATGAGTTTTTTCCCATACTCATCGTGATCAGGTCACTCCACTTGTCTTGAAGTCATCTTACCCTCAGAATTGGTACTTGCCCGTTGTAGTCGTCCTTATACAAAGCAATTCTGGACCAAAGAGGTACGTCTTGAACCAAGCCAAAATGCCTTAGGACTCTCACTGGTGCATAGGGATGAATCCCCTCCAATAACTCGATGAAATACTTCTCCGGGCCTCTCACAGTTGTTCTACCACATAGCCAAGAAAGCTTCTAGTTGATGAACTCTTAGGTTAGGTGGGTCCACAATTCATGCAATTCTTCTTGACCATGTGGTGTTTCCTAAACTGGCATTCTCTCTTCATGACTGCGAATCATATTGCTAGTGCCGATGAAGTAATCGGTTTTCGGCTCCCTTTAGAAGAAATATTCCATATCCCATATTTGCAACAGTATGTTGCAACCCTCAAAAAAATTGTCACGACCCGTTTCTCCCTCTATGAACCGTCGTGACGGCACCTAGTCTCTACGACTAGGTAAGCCTAACGCTTTTGCGGAAGTGAAACTAAAGCATGAACATTAACTACTAACAGTAACAAATATCTAATAAGCAAC
>AWOL01S0053595.1:0-60700 GCA_000715115.1 Nicotiana otophora
GCCTAACGCTTTTGCGGAAGTGAAACTAAAGCATGAACATTAACTACTAACAGTAACAAATATCTAATAAGCAACTGAATGCCACTCGGCATATACAATTAACACCTCTAAAAAACGTACAAAATAATTTTTCAAAATTCGGAATATTGTAAGTCACAAGCTACAAAAAGAAAATAGTGTTTCTATACTCCAGAGTCTAACAAAAGGAAATACAAGAAGTGTTTGACACGGGGAAGAGTAGATAGGGACTCCGACGTGTGCGGACGTGACAGATATACCTTGAAGTCTCTACAACCGCCTCGCCTTAGTGATAATGCAGCTAATAAGCAATACCTGGATCTGCACACAAAAAACATGTGCAAGGAAGGGCATGAGTACACCACAACGGTACCTAGTAAGTGCCAAGCCTAACCTCAGTCGAGTAGTGACGAGATCAGGTCAGGGCCCTACTGGTATATATATAATAAACTAAGACAGAATGAAATATTGCAGTAAAAATAAGTAAATTTAACAAGAATAAAATCATAGAAAGTCAACAGCTTAGTACATAGAGATAATAACAGGGGATCTCTCAGGATACGGTCCTGTAGTCCCAAACATAAATGTGCAGGGGAGGATCTACCGGAATATGTTTCGTAGTCCCAAACGTAAATGTACAGGAGGGGATCTACCGGAATACCGTTTTGTAGTCCCAAAGTAAATATGCAAAATAGGGTGATCTACTGGAATACCGTTTCGTAGTCCCAAAGTCAATATGCAGAACATGGGGATCTACCGGAATACCGTTCCATATTCCCAAAGTAAATATGCAGCGCAAACAATAGAAATACGACTACATCATGAAATTCTATGATTTAGACTAAGTACAAGTCAAGGAAGGAGAAGGAAATTCATTAAGCATGATGCACTGAGTTCACATAAGCAATTAAGACACGTAGACATGTTGTTCTAAACTAAACATGATAATTACTTATGCTAGTGTAGATCAATTAAAGGAAAACATGTATTTCACTTATTGAAAATGGAGTTTTGCAACAGTAGCCCGTGTACGCACTCGTCATCTCACGTACACGGCGCTCGTATATCAAAAACAGTACCAAATCCTAAGGGAAGTTCCCCCACACAAGGTTAGTCAAGCCACTTATCTCGAACCAAGCTCAAATCAATCTGTCATAATGCTCTTTCCACGAATATCCGACTCCGAATACCCCAAATCTAGCAAAAACCAATTACATAACATAAATATAACTACAAAAAACTAACTAGCTATTGAAATCAAAGCAAAGGCAAGAAATTGGAAAATCGCCCAAAAAGCCTACCCGGGCCCACGTCTCGGAATTGGATAAAAGTCACAAAATACAATCACCTATTCACTCACGAGTGCACTCGTACCAAAATCACACAAATCAAATACCAAAATCTCGATCAAAACCCCAAAATTCTGCCTATGAACGTTTCTCAATTATTTCCAAATTTTCACCCCAAATCCAAAATTAAATGATAAAGTTAATGATAGATTAGTGGGATATAACTATAACATAGTTAGGAATCATTACCCAATGACTTCCTCTAAAAATCTCTCGAAATGTTGTCTTCAATCGAGCTCCCAATTCCATTTTGTGATATGAACTCAAAACCCTCATTTTTGAACTTTAATACTGCCCAGTGATTCCTTAATCACGATCGCGGAAATAGCCTCGCGGTCGCTAGAAAAACGTTGGTACCCAAGAAATTAAATCTACGCGATCACGTAAACTACCACGTGAATGCGATGCTCTGGCTCCCATACTCACGCGATCGCAAACATTCTCACGTGTTTGCATTGAGCAAAGCGCGTGGCCTATCTTTGGTCCATTTAGCCTTACGCGAACGCAACCTTCTCTCTGCGTTCGCGAAGAACCACCTCACATTACTACGCGTTCGCATACCCATGTCCGCGAACATGAAGAACAATTCCATCCTTTGCCCAGCTATGCCTACACAACCGCGGATCACCCCACGCAATCGCATATAAGGAAACCAGAACTTAGACATCAGAAAACTTTAGCAACCTCCTATGTCCAAACATCGATCTGTTGGTCGACCGAAAATCACCCGAGGCCTCCGAGACTTTAACCAAACATGCCAACCAATCCTAAAACACCATACGAACGTAGTCAATCCCTCAAACTACATCAAACAAAGCAAAAATCAAGAATCACCCTCCAATTCAAACTTAAAGAACTTGAAACTTTAAAATCCGACAACCGACGCCGAAACCAACCAAACCACGTTCGATTGACCCCCAATTTTGCACACAAGTCATATTCAACATTACGGGCCTACTCCAACTTCTGGAATCGGATTCCGACCCCGATATCAAAATTATCACTACCAGTCCAAAACTCTAAAAATTTGACTTTCGCCAATTCAAGCCTAAATAAGCTACGGACCTCCAAAACATAATTCGGGCATGCCCCTAAGTCCAAAATCACCTAATGGAGCTAATGGAACCAACGAAACTCCATTTCGGAGTCGTCTTCATACAATTCCGACTACGGTGCCAATCCTAAGGCTTAAACCTCCATTTAGGGACTAAGTATCCCAAACATTTATAAAAACCAAAATAAAACCTCTCGGCAAGTCACAATAGCAGAAACAGATATGGGGGAATCCATTAAATAAGGGATCAGGGCTATAACTCTAAAGACGACCGGTCGGGTCGTCACATCCTCCACCTCTTAAAACAATCATTCATCCTCGAACGAGTATAGAGACATACCTGAAGCTGTGAAAAGATGAGGATAACGGCTGTGCATATCATGCTCTGTCTCCCAAATCGCCTCCTCGACCGGCTGGCCCCTCCACTGAACCTTTACTGATGCAATATTCTTTTACCTCAGCTTCCAAACCTGCATGTCCAAAATAGCCACTGGCTCCTTAATGCAGGATAGATCCTTGTCCAACTGGACTGATCTGAAATACAACACATGAGACGGATCACTGTGATACCTTTGGAGCATCAAAACATGCAATACCGGATGAACTCCTGCTAGGCTGGGAGGTAAGGCGAGCTCATAAGCAACCTCCCCAACTTGCCTCAACACCTTAAAGGGGCCAATAAACCTTGGGCTCAGCTTTCCCCTATTTTCGAACCACATAACGCCCTTCATAGGAGAAACCCGAAGCAGGAGCCGCTCTCCAACCATAAATGCAACATTGCGAACCTTCCGGTTCGTATAGCTCTTCTATTTGGACTGGCCTGTGTGAAGTATGTCCTGAATCACCTTTACCCTCTTCAAGGCATCCTGAACCAAGTTTATACCCAATAATCTAGCCTCGCCCGGGTCGAACCAACTTGTTGGGGACCGACACCGCCTACCATACAGAGCCTCAAATGGTGTCATGTGAATGCTGGACTAATAACTGTTGTTATAGGCAAACTCCACAAGTGGCAAGAACTGATCCCAAGAACCCCCAAACTCCATCACACACGCACGGAGCATATCCTCAAAAATCTTAATAGTGCTCTCGGACTGCCCGTACGTCTGAGGGTTAAAAGTTGTGCTCAACCCCACTCGAGTACCCAACTCTTGTTGTACGGCTCTCCAGAACCGCGATGTAAACTGCATGCCCTGGTCAGAGATGATAGATACCGACACACCATGAAGTCTGATAATCTCTCGTATATAAACTCGAGCCAGCTACTCGGAAGAATAGGTAGTCATCACAGGAATGAAATGAGCTGACTTGCTCAGCCTGTCCACAATCACTCAAACTGCATCAAACTTATGCTGAATCAGTGGGAGTCCAACAACTAAGTACATAGTGATCTGCTTCCATTTCCACTCAGGAATCTCTATCTTCTATAGCAACCCACCCGGTCGTTGATGCTCATATTTCAGCTGCTGGAAATTTAGACATCTAGCCACATACTCTACTATGTCCTTCTTCATCCTTCTCTACCAATAATGCTACCTCAAGTCCTGATATATCTTTTTGATACCCGAATGAAAGGAGTATCGCGAGCTGTGAGCTTCCTAGAGAATCAACTCATGCAAACCGTCCACATTGGGCACACATAACCTGCCATGCATCATCAATGCACCATCCTCCCTAATAGTGACCTCATTAGCATCACCGTGTTGGACCGTGTCCTTAAGGACAAGCAGATGGGGTCATCATACTGACGCTTCCTGATATGATCATAAAAGGAAGATCGAGAGACCACACAACCCAATACTGGACTCGGCTCAGAAATATCCAATCTCACAAACTGGTTGGCTAAGGCCTAAACATCCAATGCCATGGGCCTCTCTACTGCTGGTAGATAAGCTAAGCTCCCCAAACTCTCTGCCCGGTGACTCAAATCATCGGCCACCACATTGGCCTTCCCCGGGTGGTACATATTAGTGATGTTATATCCGTTCAACCAGCATACCGTTCTGTAGTCCCAAAGTAAATATGCAAAATAGGGGGATCTACTGAAATACCATTCCGTAGTCCCATAGTAAATATGTAGAACGGGGGGATCTACGGAATACCATTCCGTAGTCCCAAAGTAAATATACAGGGCAAACAATAGAAATACGACTACATCACAAAATTCTACAATTTAGACTAAATACAAGTCAAGGAAGAAGCAGGAAATGCACTAAGAATCCTGCACGGAGTTCACATAAGGAATTAAGATACGTAGACATGTTGTTCTAAACTAAACAGGATAATTACATATACTAGTGTAGATCAATTAAAGGAAAACATGTATTTTACTTATTGAAAATGGAGTTTTGCAATAGTAGCCCATGTACGCACTCGTCACCTAACGTACACGGCGCTCGTATATCAAAAACACTACCAAATCCTAAGGGAAGTTCCTCCACAAAATGTTAGGCAAGCCAATTACCTCGAACCAAACTCAAATCAATCCGTCACAATGCTCTTTCCACGAATATCCGACTTTGTATATCCCAAATCTAGCCAAAACCAATTACATAACATAAATATAACTACAAGAAACTAATCTAGCTATTAAAATCAAAGCTAAGGCAAGAAATTGGAAAATTGCCTAAAAAGCCTCCCCATGCTCACATCTTGGAATCGGGTAAAAGTAACAAAATACAATCACCCATTCACTCACGAGTTCACTCGTACCAAAATCACACAAATCAAATACCAAAATCTCTATCCAAACCCCAAAATTTATCCTAAGAACTTTTCTCAATTATTTCCAAATTTTCACCCATAATCCAAAATTAAATGATAAAGTTAATGATAGATTAGTGGGATATAACAATAAAGGAGTTAGGAATCATTACCCAATGCCTTCGTCTGAAAATCTCTAGAAATTTCGTCACCTACCGAGCTCCCAATTCCATTTTGTGATATGAACTCAAAACCCTCGTTTTGAACTTTAATACTGCCTAGTGAATCCTTAATCGTGATCGCGGAAATAGCCTCGCGGTCGCGAAGAACAACTTTGCTGCCCCAGAAATTAACTATATGCAATTGTGTAAACCACCACGCAAACGTGATGCTCTAGATCCCATACTCACGAGATCGGGAACGTCCTCACTCGTTCGCGATGAGCAAAGCGCGTGGCCCAGCGTTGGTCCACTTAACCCTACGCGAACGCAACCTTGTCTCTGCGTACGCGAAGCACCACCTCACATCACTACACATTCGTATGCCTATGTCTGTGAACGCGAAGAACAATTTAGTCCTCTGCCCAGCTAAGCCTACTTGATCGCAGATCACCCCACGCGATCGCGTATAAGAAAACCAGAACTCGGACATCAGAAAACTTCAGCAACCTCCCAAGTCTAAAAATTGATCTGTTGGGCGTCCGCAACTCACTCGAGGCCCCCGGGACCTCAACCAAATATACCAACCAATCCTAAAACACCATATAAACTTATTCGAGCCCTCAAACCACCTCAAACCACATCAAACAATGCAAAAATCAAGAATCACCCTCTAATTCAAACTTAAAGAACTTGAAACTTCAAAATTCGACAACCGACGCCGAAACTAACAAAACCACGTCCGATTGACCCCATATTTTGTACACAAGTCATATTCAATATTACAGACCTACTCCAACTTCAGGAATCAGATTCCAACCCCGGTATCAAAATTTTCACTACCGGTCCAAAACTCCAAAAATGCGTCTTTCGCCAATTCAAGCCTAAATAGGCTACAGACCTCCAAAACACAATTCGGACACGCCTCTATGTCCAAAATTACCTAACGGAGATAACAAAACCGACAGAACTCCATTTTGAAGTTGTCTTCATATAGTTCCGACTACAGTGCCAATCCTAAGGCTTAAACCTCCATTTAGGGACTAAGTTTCCCAAACACTTTCAAAAATCAAAATGAAACCTCCCGAAAAGTCACAGTAGTACAAAAAGATATGGGGAAAGCAGTTAAATAGGGGATTGGGCTATAACTCTCAAGATGACCGGCCGGGTCGTCACAGAAATCATGCCCCCTCAAACACGCCAATAGTGCCCTAAACATTTGCGCCAACAGCATCGGAACAATAGTGACCCACAAATTCCCTCGGAATGTGGATAGAATTAGAGGCAGTATATTGATGTTGATTCTCCCCCTCCGTTGCAAAAAAATACTAATAATTCGAACGAGAAGTTCAAGGGGAAAAGACTCTCTCATGTTGCCTTGTCACACTAATACTCCTCGAGATACAGATCGTACCTTTCCTATTGCCCAAGTCTATCAAACAATTGTTCTAGGCTTATGCCACCCATCTTTGACACTTCTTAAGTTCCTGTTACTCTCCAATCCCAGTGCATAGAGAAATTTATGACCCGACATGATGACCGGTAGTATAGGCTTTCGTCCTGCGAATGGCAACTCAGTGAAGTTGGTAACTTCCTCGAGCGTTGGTGTTAGCTCACAGTCGACAAACTTAAAAATTGCCTCGACTGGATCTTAAAACTCTATCAACAACCTTGTAAGAACTCTATTAGCTCGAATTTTCATTAGTGCAGTCAGTGATCCGAGATGCGTTTTGATTCGATCTCCGTGTTCTCGTCAAATATTTCTCCACAACTATTTCAACTTGTGGGGTTCTCCCATGACCAAGCTGATTTATGGGATGTTTTGGTTGATTTCCATCCAAAAAGGGAGAAAAGGCTAGGTAAGTATTTTTCTCCAAATCCTTGGTGTCTTAATCTGGATTGATTTTTCATTCCACATAGGACGTGTCGTTAGGTACATGACCAGTTGACATTAGGGTGGCTTTCCTTCTTGTGAGTCAATGCCAAGGATCGACTCACCTAAGGTGTATGCAGCATGGAATACGTTTTCTAAGAGTAGAGTGTTTCCTATATTTTGGAGTGGGAGTGAATAACTGTGGGATGACATTTTAGTTGGCCTCACAATGTCGTTCCCTGAAACTAGAGAGTTTCGAAAAGAAGGTTCGGAGGGGTAAAAATACAATCCTCGCATAATTTGTGTGTGATTGTGTACGGACAAGACTCAATAGGAAAATAAGATGGCAGTGTGTAAAGTAGTAACAAGTAATTGTGATGAGCGAGCGATGATATTAAGAAAAAAGCAGGTAAACACATATTTGCAGGTTACGAAGTAATGTAAAGTATATAACAAAGTATTAAGGAAATGAAACATAGAAGGTAAACATATATTTGTAGATGTAAACACATAGTAAAGTGTCAAGCAAAATAGAACATATAAGTAAAGTGTCAAGAAAAATAGAACATAAACAAACATCCCCGAGTTTTAAAATCTAGCCTAAGTCTGCTAAAGTCAGAACCTAAGTGTAAACTCCCCAGTAGTGTTGCCAAGTTGTTGCACCCTATTTTGCATAGTTCAAAACAAATTACAACTCGTGGTTTCCCTGAAATTGATAAAAGAGGAGTCGCCACCTAATATTTAAAGGTATATTAGGTTACGTATAAGTCTATAAGGATCATTATCCTAATTGTCTGCTAAACCAGTGAGATCCGAGTAATGGTTCTAGTTATTCTAAGGGGAAGGTGTTAGGCATCCCTCAAAATCTACCTGAGGTAGTTCCTTAAACTAAGCCTAAGTGCGGGGAAAGAAATGCTCATATCCTAGTTGATTAATTATTAAGGCTACTAAGGAGCCTCTGTGAAAGTCTTGAATAAATGAGAAAACACATTTTAGTTCATTTATGTTTAAGAAAAGATTTATATCTCTTTAAAAATGGCAACATTTGCTTTTAGAACTATGCCATAAGGTTTATGAAAATGAGAGATTATTGGAAAACCTGAATTCTATGCTAACACTCTATATACAGAAAAATAAAATGTACCTTGTTTTTTTATTTGGAAAGTTATTTGGCATAAATTCGGGCATTTTCCAAAACGGTTGTTTGGCTTAGTTTTGTAAAAATCTGATCCGGCCATGTGTGGTGCGATTGCCTCTTTTATTTCAAAAATTCAGATGTCACATTGCCTATGTGACTTTTTTAAAGCTTTTCAAAGGGTCGTTCTTACTTAAGCTTATTAGAATCATGTAAGTGCCTAAAGAAAATAAAAACCATTAGAGAAAGGTATACAAACGGAATAAAAATTAGTGGCTAAACGGTTAGTTTCAAGGCGACCAGATTCCGAAAATATGTTGAGACTATTAAAGTGTGTAACCTTTTCAATCAAAGTCATATTTTACCTTATTAGGTTTGATTTACCTAAAGTCCGTCTTAAATAATCAAAGTAAAAATAAATATCCAATATCAATGTTAGTTCCACCAAGACATATACAAAGAACAAGACAATAATAATAATTATTATTATTATTATTATTATTATTATTATTTAAAATGAAGGAGAAGGGGGTGGACTCTCATGTTGGGCTGACAAATTAGTCAGGCCCAGCTAGGCTCTAACCTGCAGCAGGCTTTGACGGACGATACAGGAGGCAGCCCAGTTCTTTGAACTTGGGCATGGGTTCTCAATGAACTCAGCAGGCCCAGTAATTCATGCAAAGAAAAAGAGAAAGTGTCAATTAATATATTCAAATAAAAGTGAAGTAAAATAAAATTTATAATAAACATGATCTAAAAGTTTCTTTTATGCTAACCCCTTGAGGAATAATTGAGGTCAGTGATTATGGGCTTAGGGTGAACCATATTTACTTATAAGGTTCCCCTATAGACCCCTAACACTTTAGAGTTCATGAGGGTCTCTTGGACCCCGAGCAATGCTTGTGCCAAGGAGGGATTACTTAACGGTAAAGTCAAGCCCACACCAAACACCCTTAAGTACTGAACGTCACTCTTCTTCAGAGGTTTAAGCATAAATAAAATTTTAACTTAGCATTCAACCAAACAGGTGCTCAGGTAGCCTTATACAATTAACATGGAACACACTAGTAGAAGTATAGAAAGTTTCATTTCAGCCTCATCTAAGCATGAAATATTCGAGGGAAATCAATCACACAAAGGCACCAATAATATAGGACTGACAATCATTGTAGGAATTGAAGTCATCACTGAAGTAAAAAGCCATAAGTAGCCAAGAAATAATGCACACTTGAGTTTAAGACTATGATCATTATCAGAACACATGACATAAAGACATTTCACCACATGTGAATTTTCAAAGTTTCTAATAGTTTCAAAGGCTTAGTGGTTGATTATGAACCATTCTATATGGCACAACATTTACAGAATACTCCTAGAATCAAAGTTGTAAGCATACATAATCATGAAAGGGTTCCAGAGCACATGTGATTAACTATACACCCCTATAGTCATGCCTTCTGTGTTACTAACAACTTTAACCTTGAGAATGTAACTCTAAGTGGTTTTAAAGGCAGCAGTGATTAGCAAAGAACAGACGTATACACATTTACCAAATCTCATCAATGGTTTATAGCCTTATAAGGACCTAATCTAAGTTCATTTTAAGTAGATTTAGATTAACAAAGTAACTTGTAGAATACCAAAAGAGCCTAAGAGCAATCCCCTCCAACAACAAGTAAGAAGCATATTGTAACGACCCGATCGGTCGTTTTGAGCTCTAGGATGTTGTTCGGAGGTTTGAGGCTTTGAGTAGTTTCACTTAAAATATTGTGACTTGTACGTGTAGTTGGATTTGCATTTCGGGATGTTCGGGGTTGATTTTAGAAGGAAAATTCTCAATTATGGAGCTTTAAGTTAAAATAGTTGACCAAGGCTTGCTTTGAGTAAACAATCGCAGAATCAGGATTCGAATGTTCTAATAGTTTCGTATGATAATTTTGAACTTGGACGTGTGTTCGAGTTAAGTATCGGATGGTCCGGGAGTGTTTCGACGCCTATAGAGAAACATTGGCATTTTGAAGATTTTATAATTTCCTATGTTTTATATGAAGTGGACTTTAGTGTAATTAATATTCGTTTGGGATTCTGAGCCTTGGAATAGGTTTGTATTGCGATTTGTGAAAATTTAGCATCATTCTGAAATGTCTAAGTGTGATTCGTACGCGTTCGGCGAAGTTTAATGTTTGAAAGTTAAAAAAAGGATTTTGATCGTTGATTCATAATTTTGATGTTATTGGTGGCACTTTGAGCCTTTGTATAAGTTTAGATATGGTATCGGGACTAGATTGTGTGATTAGACGAGGTCCTAGGGGTCTCGGGTGCGTTTCGGTAGGGTTTCGGATCATTGCTCCATGTTTTGATGTTGTTGTTCTTTGTTCTGGTTTTGTTCATCGCGAATGGGGATAGGTGATCGTGTCCGTGAAAACGGAATTGAGCAAGAGGATTATTTTTTCATCGCATTCACGATCGAGGTCCCGAGTTCGCAAAGGTGTGGGATGGATGTGCATCGCGTTAGCGACAAGGGAACGCGTTCGCGAAGGGGAAAAGTTGGTCATGGGTATTTTGGCCTTCGCATTCGCGTATATGGTGTCACTTTAGCAAGCCATTTATTGCATTCGATAAGAAGAGTTTTAGCGGTGCTGGCTGTGCTTCGCGAACGCAAGGGGAGTGTCGTGTTTCCGATAAAGGGTCGCCTGGCAGTGTATAGGTTTGGAAAGTCGGATTTTAGGTCTTTTTATCTCAATTCTTCCATGAGAGTCAAGCTTGGGGCACTTTTGAAGTGCCTTTTCATCATCCATCATGCGGTAAGTGAATGTTTCACATTGTGAGCTAAATACATGAGTTATATATGGATTTAAGCATGAAAATGTGTAGAAATTGTGGGTATTCAAAGAAAACCTGGAAACGGTTAATTTTGATTTTGACCACGAAATTGGACATGGAATTAGAAATAAATTATATATTTGAGTTCGTGTTGTTATGGGTATTGTTTATCTTCAAAAAATTTCGGAATCCGAGTACCTAGGCCCGGAGGTTAACTTTGTTGACTTTTTGAACGGAATTGGGAATTGTTATAAATTGTTAAATTATGAGTATTTAAGTATATTTTTATTGGTTTCAACATTGTTTGATTAGTTTAGGATCGTTCGGCATCGGTAAGAGGTGTTAGAGGTATATTGGAGCTGGTTATGGAATTTCGGAGCGAGGTAAGTCTCCTGCCTAACCTTGTGAGGGGAAAATTACCCCATAAGCGATGTATTTGTTATGTGCTACTTGTTGTGGGGGATGCGTACGCACGAGCTGACGAGAGTCCGTACGTAGTTAAAATCATGATTATGTCCGGGTAGACTTAGGACTATATCATGCGATATTTGTATTATCTGAACTCAACTAGTTAGTTTAATTATCAAAACCTATAAATCTAATTTGATTACAGATCATGCTAGGTTGAATCTTGAAACCTTGAATCGTTTGGCGGGATATCCGATTGCTGGTAACAATTATGCTTATTTTTTGTTCCCGTTTTTGTGTGGCAAACACGTTACCCATAATTCGGTAAGTTTCTTCCTTTCCTACGGATTGTACCGAACGCCTAGGCAGTATATTGAGATGCATCTATGATTCACGTCAGTCGACCCTCGACACTGTACATACTATTCTGGATTGGGTTGTACGACCTCGGCATAACTCGTGCGTAATACTACTAGGAGTCTGAATATTCATGAGATTCCTCTTTTGATTGGGATTGGGAAGTTACACGGGATGCCTTATTTGTTCAGATGGTGTTTGATATCCTTTACTCGTTTGAGGTAGCCTTTGATTCTTATATTTGTTGAGATAGTACATGAGATTTGCGAAATTTATATTATAGTCAGGTAGGAGGATTATGTTAGTTAGAGCTCTTACCTCGTTACTACTATTTATAATATCATTATATTGATTTATTGGACCACTAGTAAATGTCGATGTCAACCTCTCATCACTATTTCTCCGGGGTTAGGTTATATACTTACTGGGTACGCATTGATTTACGTACTCATGGTACACTTTTTCACTTATTGTGCATGTATATCTCTGGTGGTTATTTGGGCACAAGGGCTCAACTATTGGGGGATTTTAAGGTGAGTTGCATCCCATGATACGATCCGCAGCACACGGAGTCTCCATCATGTTTATTTATATTATCCTATCTATTTTATATTTCAGACAGATATTGTATTAATATTGTACTTCCTAGTAGATACCCATGCACTCGTTACACCGGGATTTGGGATATGCTAGTAGGTGTTAATGGTTTAGCATTAATATTGTCGCTTTTATATCTCATATCTTACTAATATTGTATGTATCAATGATTTTAGATGAATTAATTTCTTTATTTAATAAAACTTATGATTGCAAAAGTAATAAAATGAATTAGATGGTTCACCGTCGACTTGCTTAATGGCGATGTTGGACGCCATCACGAGCTACAGTGGATTTTGGGTCGTGACAGCTTGATACAGAGCTCTAGGTTTACTTGAGTCTCACGAGTCATGATCAAGTCTAGTAGAGTCTTGCGGATCGGTGCGGAAACATCTGTACTTATCTTCGATATGCTGCACGGCAATTAGGAGAATTTCCCTTCTTGATTCCTTATCGTGCTTGATTTCATCGAATCTTATGTCTTCATTTCCTTCCTACTCATTCTTATACGTTGTTGAGAGCCTGTTATCAATGGCCATCAAGGAGTTGTAGTAGTGATGCAGGATAATTTTCCCAGCGTATTCGGGCGGGCTATTATCGCCGCCTTGTGGAATGGTATTCTGTTGTTTCATCCCAACGTTAGTGTTGCTTGTGGTTTTGAGGCTATACGTAGTGAATTGTGGTGTTCATGCGTTGTTATTGCAAATGTTGATGTAAATAGTAGGGGGCTTATTTATGTGTCGCTGGAGTGAATGATTCGAAAGGAGGATTATTCGGTTCATAGTTTAGGGATTAGACATTTGATCCTAGTGCACGACATGCAATTGGACTATGCATGTTCAAGATTTGGTTAACGGAGTAGCGAGATTTTGTATTTTCAAACTTGGTGGTATTCTTGGTCATGAAGTGGTGTCGTCTTCCTTGTTTGAATGCATTAAGGTTCGTCGGTATGATGGTCTTCATTTATTTTCCTCTGGGGCACAGTGTTGTGAAATTGTACCTAAAAAGCAGTTATCAGAGAAAACGGTGTGTTAAAATTCCAAAGTCAAACCGTGTTTCTAGTGTTGATGGTTCGAGGAAGATGATCTTACGGAGGCTTAGAGTGGATGGCAATCTATTTATTCGAATGCTACGGAGATGGATTGTAAATTGGGGTGGCATGACTAACGGCGGAAGAACAAGAAGGAACATGGTTAGATATGCATTGTGGTGGTACGATTGTTAGCAGGTCAAGTAAGAACAGTACAGAGCGAGTAGTTTGCTTAGAAAGATGGTTTAACCGAAGGGGGAGTGGTAGTGTATCATATGGATTCTATGGTAGGATGGCCATATGCTTTGGAAAAGATTAGAGCGATTTGGGGATCTTGGTGGACAAATGACTAAGTCTATATATTTCGTTTGGGGCGGCGGCTCCCGTATACCGGAAGTTCTAATGTGATTAAAGAGTTTTCTTAGGACATGGAGGAACGTGAATGCTTGATTATCGTTTTGATATGTATTATGACTTCTTGTTTTGAATGCATTGCTGGATTTCAGTTGATGTTAATGGGAATGAACGGGCGCTTAAAGTTGGTGGGCGAGTGTGGGCTTAGGAGGAATAACTTGATATCGTGGTGGTTGTAACCAGGGCAATGTCGTTGGGAGATGTTGATATGGGGTTACAGGGGTGGGCTATCTCCTATGAGGATGTTAGGAGTTGCAATATTTCTGATAAAGTTTCTATGAAGAGCCATTTTTTATATCCAATAGAGAGCATGTACTACGATGCGGGCTTGTATCGCTTGGGAAGATGGTGCGACTATTATGAATTTGGGTGTGCATTGGGACCGTTAATTCGGGATGTATGATAATTTGTGCAGCAAGAGCTCGAAGGGAATTTGCAGAGAAACAGTGCGAGATCATGGTAACTAAGAAAGAGGTGTAATTGTTGGTTCTGAATTTATGTAATTGTGCTTCAAAGTTAAGTGGGGTAGCCTACCTCCTATGATTAGGTCATGGGGTTATGTGCCTTGGCAGTATCGAGTTATTGGTACATTGGTGGATTAGCTATGACTAAGGGAAGAAAACATCGAGGGTAATTCGGGTAAGGAATTTGATGAAGGTGTGCGACATTTCGCCTTATTGATACATGTGCAAATTGAGGAATGATTAAGACCCGTTATTTCTTTGGGTATGTTATGTACAAGGGAAAGGATTCATCGGGTTGCTTCATTGGAGTGCTCATGTGCTAACATAGCACTAGCTGTAGGGTTAAATAATCGAAACTGGAGTAAAGTAGGAGACTCTCAATAATGGTTCTAATGGGTTTGAGATTTAAGGTATGGTGCTTAAGGATTTTTGGGTTTGTTATGTGGCTGAGGATTGAGTTCTACAGCCGACTGTGTAGAGACTTGGGGTATTTCTATGTTATTATCGGTTCTACGGTACAATGTTAAAGAAATGGGAGAAACAACTCTGGATTCGCAGAAGATCTAATCAGCACAAGATACTATTGAGTGCGTGAAGATGGTATAAAATAGCTTATGGGCATTGAGACGACGTGGTCTTGTGATTTGGGTCACTCGGGATGAGCGTTGGTTGAGGTCCGTTATATGTTTGAATAGAGATATTACTTCGAAAGCAAGTCAAGGGTAACCCATAAGAAGTTGAGTCAGTTACTAGTGGTTTGTATCAACATGGTTAAGGAAATGATCGGTTCCTTTGGTGTGGTAAAGTTATACGGGTGTTCGTGGCTGCACTTACAGGCTTGACATCCTCTGTAATTTGATTTATTTTGAGGTACTTGATTTTATTATTTTGTTATGTGCAAATGGGTCCCGGAAGAGTTATGGCAGTTTAGAACACGACTTGAGTTCTGTGTCCTTTGCGGTTATGGAAGTTGGTTATGTGTTGTGATTCTTATTCTGAAATGAGTTAGGTGAAAGGTTTCTAGCCGATCAAATGTTTATTCTACTGGTGGTTCAGGAGTTATGATGAAATTCTTGTACTCTCACGTACAAGCATGATAGGTGCATGAGCGGTATGGAATTAGAATTTGAGGATCAAGGTTGCGATCTAGTTTTGACAGGGATGTCACGAGCTCGGAAGAGCTAGGGAGAGATTTCAGATGTTCAGAGTATGGTGGCGCTATTTGTGAGTCTCCTGAGAATGGTGTTCTGTGGAAGAGGCATTGTACGGTTAATGGCATGGATATGCAGACCTTGCTACCTGGTGCGGAAGTTCATGGTAGTATCTCCCATAGGATGATCATATAAGTATGGTGTGCCAGTCATTTAAGGGGCAGTGGTTGAGACCAGGTATGGAGATTACGGTACAGTCACTTATGGGAACGTTTATGTCTTAGATACGCTCTATTCCTTTGGTTGTGGACTATGGGAGTTTGTTCCGGATTATACGGTAGATCGTATGTGTCATGAATAAGGTCATCGTGGATCCTTAGAAGGTTATTGGTCCATTTTGGGATGATCGGAATCGGCTTGGGATCCATTTGTAGGCCTAATGTGAATGTATATTCTATATCAAATCAGATACGCTTATTCGGCATAGCATCACTTATGGATAGGTCCTCGGTGTGGTGGATGATATTTTGGTCGTCGTCTATTTTAGGTGCTACTCTTTTATGCCATGTAGGTTGTGAGATGGCTCAATTATTCACACGTGTGTAGTATTCTGGCGTAGCTTGTGGTGTTATATGAGTGAGACGACTCTCGACATGCTAGTTGTTTATTGAACCTTAGTCGTACTTGGGTTTTTGTAGCGCATGATGCTATCTGTCTCCCCAGGGTTGTGTTTATGCACTTGGCGTACTTGTGGTCGATATTTGGGCATTTCGTGGGTATGATCATTATGGATTTATGGGTACATCCTTATTGGTTGTTAAGTGTGGATTGGTTGGCTCGCCGCCACGGATATGATGTGTAGATTTGCTTGCATGCTGCAACATGAGGTGTTGAGAACGATTCCTTGTACTTATGTTTTGTTTCTCATCATTGTGATAGTTCATAGTGTTTGTCTGGTTGATTTGAATGTTATGCGGGTCGGGTAGTTCTTTTGCCAGAGTTCATTTTTCCTTATTGGTCGTACTTGAGTTGTAGCTTGTTGGCGCATTGATGGCGTCGTATGAGAATTTAGATGGTGTTCAAGGTGTCTTATTGCTCAAGAAACTTGTATTGGGTGAGGCGAGGTTATTGAATTTGAAATTAGTGCAATCGGATTTGTATAATATATATTAGAGGGAAATGTCACTAATTAGTTTAGAGTGAGGAAATGGTTCTTGTCAAGCAGAGAGACTCCATGAGTTATTGATTTGGCAGGTAATTATGAGTTTCTACACATCTCTTTCATCGTTGCAGTATTGCGAGGGTTGGAACCGGGCTCATATGTGTTATGAGGTATACTGCGGGCATCGAGTTCATAAATTTATAGCTATTGTGGTTAGGGGATGTTATTGAGAGCATATGAATTATATGGTGCATTATGTGATTGCAGCATGGGTCTATGGTCGTGTTTTGGTTCATCGTGTTAAGATTGATACGGTGTTCGTATGTTAGAAGCAGACCCGGTAGAGAATTTCGGACGTTGGAATTTGGTTCTAAGGCTTGTGGGCTAAGGCAGTAGGAATGATCTTTAGTCTTTCTTGTGCTAGTGTGCTAATGTGGGTTATGGTGGCATAGGTAGGTGCATGAGCTGTTAAATAGTGATTTTGGATAACTTCATAATGGTTCTTGGCACGTTCGAGGACAAACGTATATTTAAGTGACGAAGAATGTAATGACCCGATAGTCGTTTTGAGCTCTAGCGCGCCATTCGACAGTTTGAGGCTTTGATTAGCTTCACATTAAGTATTATGACTTGTACGTGTAGCCTAGGAAAATTCTCACTTAGGAAGCTTTAAGTTAAAAGAGTTGACCAAGGCTTGACTTTTGAGTAAACGACCTCGGAATAGGGATTCGAATGTTCGAATAGGTTCGTATGATGATTTTGGACTTGGGCGTATGTTCGGGTTGAGTATCGGATAGTCCGGGAGCGTTTCGACGCTTATTGTGGAAAGTTGGCATTTTGAAGATTTTAGAATTTTCTAAGTTTAATATGAAGTGGATTTTGGTGTAATTGATATCCGTTTGGGATTCCTTGCCTTGGAATAGGTTCGTATTGTGATTTATAACTTGTACATTAAATTTGATGTCATTACAGAATGTCTAAGTGTGATTCGGATGCGTTCAACGAAGTTTGATGTTTGAAAGTTAATAGAAGTATTTTGATCATCGATTCCTGGTTTTGATGTTGTTCGTGGAGTTTTGAGTCTTTGGATACGTTTGGATAAGGTATTGGTACTAGTTGGTGATGGACAGGGTCCCAAGGGTCTCTGGTGCGTTTCGGGAGGGTTACGGATCATTTGTCCATGTTTTGTTGCTGCTATTGCTGGTTCTGGTTTTGTTCTTCGCGAACGCGGATGGGTGATCATGTTCGCGAAGAAGGAATTGTGCTGGAGTATTAAATTTTCATCGCGTTCGCATTGGACGTCCAGCGTTCGCGAAAAGGGTTCGCGTTCGCGAAGGGGAAAAGTTGGGCCTGGGGATTTTGGCCTTCGCGTTTGTGTATGTGGAGTCACATTCACGAAGGGTCGCCAGGTAGAGCTTCGCGTTCGTGAGGCACTCGTGTTCGCGAAGAAGAGTTTTGGAGAAGGTGCTGGTTGTGCTTCGCGAACGCGACGGGAGTGTCGTGTTCGCGATGAAGGGTCGTGTGGCAGTGTATAAGTTTGGAAAGTCGGATTTTGGGTCATTTTATCTCAATTCTTCCATGGGAGCCAATCTTGGGGCGATTTTGAAGTGTCATTTCGTCATCCATCATGTGGTTAGTGAATTCCAACACATTGTGAGCTAAATACATGAGTTATATATTGATTTAAATATGAAAATTTGTAGAAATTGTGGGTTATTGAAAGAAAACATATAAATAGTAAATTTGGATTTTTACCATGAAATTGGATATGGAATTAGGAATAAATTATATATTGGAGTTCGTGGTGTTATGGGTAATGTTTATCTTCGAAAAGTTTCGGAATCCAGGCACCTATGGCCGAGGGTTGACTTTGTTGGCTTTTCGAGCGGAGTTGGTAATTGTTATAAATTTTTAAATTGGTTTGCACATTGTTCGATTAGTTTTGGATCGTTCGGCATCGGTATGAGGTGTTAGAGGGGCGATGGAGCCAGTTATGAAATTTCTGAGCAAGGTAAGTCTCATGTCTAACATTGTGAGGGGGAAATTACTCCATAGGCGATGTATTTGTGATATCTACTTGTTGTAGGGGCTACGTACGCACGAGGCGATGAGAGTTTGTACGTAGCTAAATCATGCTTATGTCCGGGAAGACTTATGACTATATCATGCGATATTTGTATTACCTGAACTCAACTTACTAGTTTAATTACCCAAACATGTAAATGTAATTTGATTTGAGATCATGCTAGGTTGAATCTTGAAACCTTGAGTCGTTTGGTGGGATATCCGATTGTTGGTAACCATTATGCTTATTTTATGTTCATGTTCTTGTTTGGCAAACACGTGACCCGTAACTCGATACGTTCGTTCCTTCCGTGTGGATCGGTCTGAATGCCTCGGTAGTATATTGAGATGCATCTATGGTTAGAGCATGCGGACCCTTGCAGTGTACACATTATGCTGGAACGGGTTGTACGACCTCGGCATAACGCATGCGTAATACCGCTAGGAGTCCGAATAGTCATGAGATTCCTCTTTTGATTAGGTTCTGGAGGTTACACGAGATGCCTTATTTGTTGAGATAGCGCTTGATATCCCTTACCCATTTGAGGTAGCCTTTGATTCTTCTATTTGTTGAGATAGTACATGAGATTTGAGAAATTTATGATGTCATTAGGTTGGAGGATTATGTTAGTTACAATTCTTACCTCATTATTACTGTTGTGTTTCATACCTGTTTATAATTTATTATATTAATTTATTGGACCACTAGTAAGTATCGATGTCGACCCTTAGTCACTACTTCTCCGGGGTTAGGCTAGATACTTACTAGATACGCGTTGATTTACATACTCATGCTACACTACTGCACTTATTGTGCAGGTATATCTCTGATGGTCATTTGCGTGCAAGGGCGCAACTATTGAGGGGACTTTAAGGTGAGCTACATCCCATTATACAATCCTCAACACACGGAGTCTCCATCATGTTCATTTATTTTATTCTATCTATTTTACATTCCAGACAGATGTTGTATTATTATTATTATTATACTTCCTAGTAGATGCTCATTCACTTATGACACCGGATTTTGGGATATTCTAGTATGTGTTAATGGTTTTGCATTAATATTGTCACCTTTTATTTCATATCTTATTAATATTGTGTACATCTATGATTTTAAATGCATTAAATTATATATTTAATAAAACTTATTATTGCAAAAGTAATAAAATAAATAATTATTTAGATGATTCACCGTTGGCTTGCCTAACAGCGACGTTGGGTGCCATCACGGCCTATAGTAGATTTTGGGTCGTGACACATATAGTTGAGACTTTATTACACACTAAGAATCCATGTTAACATTACGCAGAATCAACCTAAAGGGTCCTACTAATAGTCAGAATAACTTGGACATTAAGCATGAATAGGAGGTTCAACTTCCAGTCTCACTATTTGAATCCTACAGGTGTGGCATCTAACATAATAATATATATTGAGAATTAACAACATTCTGTTAAAATTTCCAAGCTAGTAGGAGATCACTATCAACTACCTCATCAAATTTAGCACCTGCTACATTTTCCAAAGTCATAACAAAACAGAACTGATGATTGAGGTCATTAATGAACCTCCTGATCTTCTCCCTCTCAGTGGGAACCAACCAAATTGCATGACTAGCCAATTTTGAATACCACATCTCATACTAAGTCATGGACAAGTCCACCTAACGTAAATACTCGAACTACCTGCGTAGTTCCTCTCTGTGGGTCTATGGCACAAACATCTCCAGAAATAATATGGAGAACTCCTGCCATGAAAGTGCTACTGCACCAACTGGTCTGCTACTCTCATAAGTCTCCCACCATCTGAAGGCTGCTCTAGTCAGCTGAAAAGTGTAAATAAGACCACACTGGTCTCCAGAATACCCGTTGTACGAAGCATCTGCTAGCATCTGTCCAAGAAATCCTTAGCATCCTCTGACTCGGTTCCACTAAAAGTTGGAGGACGGAGTCTCCCAAACCTCTCTAATCTCTTCTGCTCCTCGTCATTCATAATAGGACCCACCTAGGCCTGAGCAGTTGCAACCGAATGGACTGGTAGTGCCCCCGTTATCTAAAGTCTTTGCACTACCTATTCTAGAGTACGGGCGATAGGGGTATGAGTACCTCCCCCGGCCTGAGAAGTGGCTGGTGTGGCCTGAGCCGAAACCACCTGAGCAAGGCCACTGCAAACAATCAATATATATTCTAAAGCCTCCTGAAGGCCTAGAATGATAATAAGCATAACCGGTTCCTGAGCTGGCCCCGCAGGCTCAACTATATTTGGAACCTGCTCCTCAGCTGGAGAAACTGGTGGTTCTACCGGTGCTGCTCTAACTGTTATACGAGCTACACCTCGGCCTCTACCACGGCCCCAGCCTCTCGCTGCCCTAACTGGTGGCACTGATGGTTAGCCATCTGATCCGATAGTACGTGTCATCACCATCTGTTAGAGAATAGAATAATAGAAATTTAGTTTCCAGAATCAACAAATTCGCACGAAAAAATACAAGAAAGTGAAATCTTACTAAGGCTTCGGCAACCTCTGGAAGATAAGTACAGATGTCTCCGTACCGATCCGCAAGACTCTACTAAACTTACTCATGACTCGTAAGACCTATGTAACCTAGCAGCTCTGATACCAACTTGTCACGATCCAAAATTCACATGTCATGATGGCGCCTATCTCAATACTAGACAAGTCGATAACCTCAATAAAACACTATAATCTTTTAAGTTTGAAAACATAATATTTGAATTCAATAGAAAAACCCCACACATAATGATATAAAACACACTCCCAAAACCCGGTGTCACTGAGTACATGAGCATCTAAATGATAACATAGTCTGATTGATAAATTACTCTCCGGAAATATAGAATAGTACAAACAACTGAAAGGAAAGAGAGACAAGGTATGTGTATGCCAAGCAGCTACCTCGATAGTCTCCAATAGATAATCTTCCGAAAACTAGCAATCGCCGTGTCCGGAACTACCTGGATCTGCACACGAAGTGCAGAGTGTAGTATGAGTACAATCGATCCCATGTACTCAATAAGTAACAAGACTAACCTTTGGGCTAAAAGTAGTGATGAGCTTAACAAGTACAGTCTAATATACAAATAACATTACGAAAATGTAGGCATGCTTTCAAGTTCAACAGTTAACTCAGTACAAATAAAAATAGATAAATTCTGAATGATATGAGGAATGTGACATCTCTATATCTACATGCCAGTGTACATGTTGTATGTGATACACCTCTGTGGAAGACATCGTGCACTCACAAATCTCAAAATACTCAATCACTCAGTACGGTGTATGGCCAATTCATCCCAGGGAAAATCCATCCCGTATATATACACATTAACGGACTATTCAGTACTATATAAGGACAATCTAGCCTAGGGGACGATAAATCCCTATATATAAATGATTCGGACAAGATCCATGTTCAGGGAAGATCCATCCCTCAATATAAATCAACCGCGCTCACTGTGGGGGGTGCAGACTCCGGAGGAGCTCCTTCATCCCAAGCGCTATAATAGCCATATCCAGGGATAAATAAATAAAACATGTTGCGGCGTGCAGCCCGATCACATAAATATCACTCAAAATCTCCAGTCTCTTCGGCTCTCAATCACATGAAAATCAACACGGCATGATGATATGATGTATCCATGAATGACAACAGAGACTGAGATATGATATGCAAATGATAGATGTGACTGGGTACAAAATTATAAATTTAATCAAATAATTCAACAGCAACACGACATGTGGGTCCAAAAATATTGGCACGTAGCCTAAACATGATCTTGAACATGAGTGTCAGCGCAATTTCCTCTAACACGTGGAGGATATGTGGATAATGACATGATTATCTAATTATATAACTCCATAGAATTTATTTAAGTCTCAATTTCTATGGTGCACGCCCACACACCCGTCACCTAGTATGTGCGTCATCTCCAAACAAATCACATAACACGTATAATCAGGGTTCATACCCTCAGAACCAA
Organism: Nicotiana otophora; assembly: GCA_000715115.1. NCBI lineage: Eukaryota > Viridiplantae > Streptophyta > Magnoliopsida > Solanales > Solanaceae > Nicotiana > Nicotiana otophora. The sequence goes on from AWOL01S0053595.1 coordinate 22,765, forward strand.
GTTTAGAAGTGTTACTTACCTCAAACAGTGTAATTATTTATTCGAATATGCCCTTGCCTCGCGCATCGGCCTCTGAAGCCCTCGAATCTAGTCACAATTAATTTGATACAGTCAACACAAAAATGTAGGAATTAATTCCTTACGAAAATACTAATTTTCCAAAAAAAATCGAAATTCAACTCAAAAAACGTCAGTGGGTCCCATGTCTCGAAACCCAACAAAAGCTACAAAATATGAATGCCCATTCAACCACGAGTTCAATCATATCAAGTATACCAAATTCCGACATCAACTCTACCTTCAAATCCTCAAATCTTATTTTCAAATCCCTAGCCCCAAATCCTAGAAGTACACCTCAAAAACATGTAACCTAGTCAGTATAATCAATGATAATTCAATATTATTGACTAAAAATAATCATAAGTGACTTACCTCATGATTTTTAGTGAATTCTCTCTGAAAAATCACCTCAACCCGTGTTTGAAATGTCCAAAAATGAGAAAATCTCGGACCCCTCTATTTTTGTACACTGTCCAGAGGTTCCGCTTCTGCGGAAGTATTAACCGCATCTGTAGTTCCAGTTTGCAGTGAAGCTACCTCTTCTGCGACTACCTTGCGGACAAGAAGTCCTTTTCTGCGAACTCGCTACTGTGGTCCAGTCCCTCCTTAGCCTAGGCTGCATCTGCGACCATTTTGTCGCTTTTGCGGTCGTGGTTCTGCGAGGCTTCGTCCGCTTCTGCGATGCCAGGCTCGCTTCTACAAGCTTGCACCTGCGTGATAATTTCCGCAGGTGTGCTTGCATCAGTAGGCAGAAATTCCCAGCTTTGTTCTACGTCCAAATTTGATCTTATAACCATTTGTAACTCACCCGAGGCCCCCCGGGACCTCAACCAATTATACCAATAAGTCCTAAAACATCATACAAACTTAGTCGGAGCCTCAAATCATATCAAACGATGCTAAAAATACGAATCATACCCCAATTCAAGCTTAATGAAACTAAGAAATTCTAATTTCTATATTTGATGCCGAAACTTATCAAATCAAGTCCGATTGACCTCAAATTTTGCACACAAGTCATAAATGACATAATAGACCTATGAAAATTTTCAAAAATGGATTCTCACCCCGATATTAAAAAGTCAACTCCTCGGTTAAACTTTCAAACTTAAACTTCCTATTTTCGTCATTTCAAGCCAAATTTAACTACGGGCTTCTAAATACTTTTTCGGACATACTCCTACGTCCGAAAGCATCACACGAAGCTATTTTAATCATCAAAACTTTATTCTGGGGTCATTTATACATAAGCCGACTTCCGGCCAACTATTTCAACTTAAGCTTTAAATCTTGGAACTAAGTGTTCCAGATTCATTCTAAAACCTCCCTGACAAGTCACATATTTATAATTGAATGCAGGATAAGCAGTAAATGGGAAAACGGGATTGTAATACTCAAAACGACCGACCGGGTCGGTACAATAATGCATGTCTCTCATCCTCGCCTACACGAAAATATCCTTCATTCCATGAGCTCACATTCCCACTTGTTCGGAAACACCCTTTGTTCTAATATCATAATGTCAAGAAGCACGGAAACACCCTTTGAGTGTCTACTAACCCACTAACAATTCCAATGCGTATGAAGATTACGTCAACTAGAATATGTAAATGATATGCTTGGATAATACGTGTAAGACATGTGAAATGCATGACAAGCATAAAACTTTCATGTGCATAATCAAGAATGTCACCTTCATACCACCACATGAACATCAATAGTGAAATCCCATCCTTATTTCGCCATATGTGCATCATCAAGAATGTCATCCTTATTTTGCCACATGCGCATAACCACGAATGCTACCTTATTGCACCACATGTGCATACCCAAGAATGCCGCCCTTATTTAGCCACATGTGGATAATTGAAATCATACTCAAACAGCAAAGACCTTATGCCATAATAATATTACAATCACATGGCAAAGACCTGGTGCTACAATATCATCACAATCGCATGTCAAAGACCTTGTTCCACACCTTAGACTATATCCGAAAACCATATGCAGTGATGTATGCATATGAGTGAGAAAATAAGCATGTAAAATGCACGTGGACTGAGAAATAACCATTCATGTATATGTGCATGTATACAAGGGATTATCCCTAAGTATGATGTATGCCTATATGCTCATATGACCACGGACCCAACATATAGTACGTCACCTAAATGATCATCATGTCGCAGCATCAAAAGTCACTTCGTAGTCTTTTAGCGTGCGCAAGGAACTTAAGTAGTCATACTTCAATTAAAGGCATAACACAAGAATAGTAAGTATGAGTGTGTGTTCACAATATATGTGTGACTACGTCCAAGCAAGTGTAACAATAACCCCCAGAATAGTTAATCATGCTCAAAATAAGATACTATTAGCCTCACATTAGAACTAGCATGGTTCATCGTGCTCGCGTAGTCAACCAATTGAATAACACATAGAATCACACATTCAAATAAGGCATAGAGCAATCTAGAATCTACCCTGAGCAAGAATACCCATGGCATATGTATATACACTCATCACATCATATATACATCACCTTCATGAAGCAAACATCATCAATTAGTTGAAAATATTTTCTCACCCAAAGATACGCAAGACACTTACTCATCTGGGCTAGTCCAAAGCTCCACAATCGCATTTCCTTAAGAAAACACCTCTAACCGACTCGAATTTAGCTAACCATCAATCAAGGAAGTCAATCAATGCCATCGGAAGTAATCTCAATCAATAAATCCTCGATCTTTGAAGAATTTTCTAAACAACCAAAGTCAACCCAGGCTCGCGTACCCGAAACCGAGTCTAAATACCCAAATCATAAAAATACACTCTCTTAAAGTGTAGGCAAAAACCCCAAATTCCATATCAAAATTCCAAGTTTTAGGTGTATAAATCCATGGGTAGTCAATATATAAAACCAAATCCAAGTGAACATCACTTACCTCTAAGGTAGTAGTGAAATTGCTCTTCAAAATCTCCTATTCTCGAAGTCTAAGGCTCAAACTATGAAACAATGGGTGAAATCTTGAAATATAATGCTTATAAATTCTACCGAGGTGTACCTATCGCGAACGCGGGACATCCTTCGCGTTTGCGATGAATAAATCAGCCCATTCTCAAAATTTCAGTGTGATCGTAGAAATAGCATCGCGATCACGAACGCGTCAACCGCAACGCTAATGCGAATACCCAGTACTCATCCACGCTCGTCCTCTACGTGAACATGTGCTCTCATTCGAGAATGCATAGAACTCTTTCCCATTCTTCGCGAATGTGGGATTAGGCATGTGAACGCAAATCACAAGCCCCCACCTACAAATATACACTATGTGAACGCGATTATAGGCTTGCCATGCCACCCATCTTGTCAGGAGTTCATCTAATATTTCATATTTCTATTCTTCGAAAGTATTGTAAAGACAAGTCACATGTGTTGGATTTCAGTTCAGTACAATTAGATGAGAATTTGGCTTATGAAAGAGTGTCGGTGGCCATTTTGGATAGGTAGTTTCGGAAGTTGAGGTCGAAATTTATTGCATCAGTGAAGGTTCAGTGGAGAGTTTAATCAGTCGAGAAGCGACTTGGTCACCGAACATGTTATGCGAAACAGATATCCTCATTCTTTTGGCATTCTATGTATAATTCTAAATGCTTTCGAGGACGAATATTTATTTAAGAAAGGGAGAATGTAATGACCCATCCGGTTATTTTATACATTTGAGTCTCGTTCTCCTATTTGATACTTTTGTATATTTGTTTTTTTGTTTTATGACTTGCGTGGATAGTTGATTTGGGTTCGGAAAGGTTTGAGAGTGATTTGGGAACACTTAGTCTCATTTTGGATGCTTAAGTTGCTAGAGTTTTCCAAGGTTTGACTTTTGAGTAGACGACCTCTGATTGGTAGTTTGATGCTTTCAATAGGTTTGTATGGTGATTTTGGACTTGGGCGTATGTTCAGAATTGGATTTCTAGGATCCTAAAAGGTTTTAGCTTTATTTATCGAAGGTTTGGAGAATTTATAGGTTTGACTGAAAGTTGACTTTGATGTTATTGGGATCCGATTGATATTATGGGACTTTGGATAGATTCATTTAGTTTACTGAAACTTGTATGTGAAGTTTGATGGAGATCCGAAGTATTTAGGTATGAATCAGATGCTTGATTGGACGTTTAGAAGTTCTTGAAATTAAGAGAAATTCAACATGTGATTTGATCTTATATTCGTAGATCTGATGATCTTGTATGTGTTCAGAGGCTTTGGATAGATTAGTGTAGTATTTATAGATTTGTTGGTGTGATTGGATGGGATCCTGGGGATTTGGGTGAGTTTCGGAACATCCAGATTTGGTGTTATAAATTTTGCTGATATCTGATGTGCTTCGTGATCGCGGAGCAGGTCTCGCGATCGCAGACAGTTATTTGGAGCTGAGGAAAATTTGTTCATCGCGTTCGCAATGGGGCAATCATGTTCGCGATGAAGGAGCTGGGAACAAGGCGATGGCCTTTGCATTTGTCATGATCCAAAATCTCACCTGTCGTGATGGCGCCTATCTCAATACTAGCCAAGCCAACAATCTCCATAAACCACCATATCTTTTAAGTTTCAAACATAATAATTAAATTCAGCGGAAGAAATCTCACAAATACATATATAAATACTCCCAAAACTCGGTGTCACTGAGTATATGAGCATCTAATATGAATACAAAATCTGACTAATAAAACACTATCTGAAACTATAGAACAGTACAATAACTGAAGAAAAGAGAGACAAGGTCAGCGGACGCCAAGCAGCTACCTTGATAGTCTCCAACTGGTAATACACTAAGATCTAACAGTCGTCGTGTCCGAAAGCACCTGGATCTCCACACAAGGTACAGTGTAGTATGAGTACAACCAACTCAATAAGCAACAAGACTAACCTCTGGGCTAAAAGTAGTGATGAGCTTCGCAGGTACAGTCCAGTACATAAATAATGGTGCAGAAATGTAGGCATTCTTTCAATTTCAACAGTTAAACTCAGTACGAGCAAAAATAGATCAATAGTGCATGATATGAGGAATATGACATCTCAGTGGAAAGACCTCATGTACTATTGGTCACAATTCATTCGGTCACTCAGTACTGTTTATGGCCAATCCATCCTGTATATATATATACACATCGACTGACAGTCAGTCACTCAGTATCGTATAAGGCCAATCCAGTCCTGAGAAATTTATCCCCAAATGTAAATGATACAAATCACAATTTCTATGGTACACGTCCAGACGCTCATTACCTAACGTGTGCGTCACCTCCAAACAATTTATATAAGACCAAATTCGGGGATTCATACCCTCAGAACCAAGTTTAGCAATGTTACTTACCTCAAACCGTGTAATTTCTTACTCCGCTATGCCCTTGCCTCGTGAAATGGTCTCCGAAAGCCTCGAATCTAGTCATAATTAATTCGATTCAGTCAATACAATTTATTGGAATTAATTCCATATGAAAATACTAGTTTTCCAACAAAAACCGAAATTTAACTCACAAATTGCTTGTGGGGCTCACGTCTCGGAATCCGATAAAACTCACAAAATCCGACAGCTCATTCAATTATGAGTCCAACCATACTAGTTCACTCAAATCTCACTCCGAATCGACATCAAAATCTCAATAATTCATTTTATGAGATTTCTACAATCTTCCGTAAATTTCCATCTCAAAACACTAATTAAATGATGAAAACAATGATATACTCGTGTATATTGACCAAATTCGAGTTAGAATCACTTACCCCGATATGTTTCCTTGAAAATCTCTCAAATATCGCCTCTCCCCAAGCTCCAAATTTGTCAAAAATAGAAATTGGGACGAAGTTCCCTTTTTATAACTTAAAGTTTTTGTCTAGGTGCTACCCCTGATCGCTGCCCCCGATTGCTGCCCCCGATCGCTTCCTCGATCATTACCCTTGATCGCTGCCCTCGATCACTGCCCTCGATGGCTACCCCCGATCGCTGTCCCCGATCACTGCCCCTGATCGCTGCCCTCGATCACTGCCCCCGATTTCCAGCAGAAACATTCCAGCAGTTGTTTAAGTCCAAATTTTGATCTGTTAACCATTCGAAACTCACCCGAGACCCTCAGGACCTCAACCAAATACACCAAAAAGTCCTAAAACATCATACGAACTTAGTCGAAACCTCAAATCACATAAAACAATATTAAACCACGAATCATACCCCAATTCCAGCTTAAGGAACGTAAGAATTTTCAACTTCAACATTCGATGCCGAAACCTATAAAATCAATTCCGACTGACCTCAAATTTTGCACACAAGTCATAAATGAGATAATGGAGTTATGAAAATTTTCAGAACTGGATTCCGACTCTGATATCAAAAAGTCAACTCCTCGGTCAAACTTCCAAACTTACATTTATATTTTTGTCATTTCAAGCCTAAATTAACTACGGACTTTCAAATAATTTTTCAGACACGCTTCTAAGTCCAAAATCACCGTACAGAGCTATTGAAATTATCAAATATTTATTTCGGTGTCATTTACACATAGGTCGACATCCAGCCAACCTTTTCGACTTAAGTTTTAAAGTTTGGAACTAAGTGTTTTCATTCACTCCAAGACCTCACCAAACCCAAACCAATTACCCCGGTAAGTCATATAACAACTGTAAAGCACAAATTGAGCAGTAGATGGGAGAACAAGGTTGTAATGCTCAAAATGACCGGCTGGGTCATTACTGCATTCGCGAGAGAGAGAGATTTAATTCGCATAGCATGCAAGGCAGGAAGGCATCACGGTCGCGAAGGTGATGTCGCATTCGGATAGGTGTGGCAAGTGAGGCTTCTTGATCGTGAGGGTTATTAGGAGCAACAAGTAGCATATTGGAAGATATGCATAGAATGCATGATATAACCTAGGATTCACTTATGTTGTTAAAGCTTTCACCTTTACGCCTAACTTATCAACCAATACCATCAAAATTTAATACTTATTAGTGCCTCACAACTCTACGCATACGCCGCCAAAAGAGAAACATGAGGGGGCGACCTAGGAGAATGGATCGATATCTACACATTGCATGGCATAAATCTCGTGCCATAATATAATTCTATATCACAATAACTACACGACATAAATCTCATATCAAAACAATATTTATATGCTTATAATGTCCAAATGTGCCATAATCATATCAATTTGTATCAAGATCTCTATCTCCAAGGATGTACGCATATGTTCAAGAAATAACAAATAAGATGCATAAGGACATAATAAATAAAGACGTGGATGTATGTGTTCATGATATAGAGTATGACTATGTCACGACCTGAAATTCCCACCTTCGGACCGTGATGGCGCCTAACATTTCACTTGGTAGGCAAGCCAACGTTAGAATAATATTATCTATTTTTAAAATAATTTTTATATTATTAATAATCAAGGAAACAAAGGCGGAAGCAAAGTTTGAAACATAGTGAAATAATCCATAAAAAAAAAACGATGTCTAAATACCATCCCAGAATTGGTGTCACAATTCACAAGCATTCTAGAATAATACAAATAAAGGTCTGAATAAAATAAAGCTGTCTGGAAATAAACACACAGCTAAAGTAAAATAGACGGGGACTTCAGAACTGCGGACGCCATGCAGTTATACCTCAAGTCTCCTTCGAATAGCTGAAATCTGAACAAGTCTATGATACGCCGCTGGGACCAACTCCGAAATCTGTACAAGAAGTGCAGAGTGTAATATCAGTACAACTGACCCCATGTACTGGTAAGTACTGAGCCTAGCCTCGACGAAGTAGTGACGAGGCTAAGGCGGTTCACTTACATTAACATGTACGCAATATTAATAACAACAACAAATAATATAAATAAATCTGGTAACTCATTTATAATAATTGAAGCCAACTTAGGAGTCATAATCCATTATTATTTCAACCAATTCTGTTGCAGCGTACAACCCGCTCTCACAATATATTCACATTCAATTCTGTTGCAGCGTGCAATCCGCTCTCACAATATATTCCTTTTAATCAAGTCTGTCATATATTTATTTCAATCAAGTATATATATATATATATATAGACTTTTAAATAAGTCTGTTGCGGCGTGCAATCCGATCCCCCAATATTAACTTTTAATAAGTCTGTTGCGACGTGCAACCCGATCCTCCAATATAAACTTTTTAATAAGTCGGTTATGGCGTGCAACCCGATCCACCAATATTAACTTTTTAATAAGTCTATTGCGGTGTGCAACCCGATCCTCCAATATTGACTTTTAATAAGTATGTTGCGGCGTGCAACCCGATCCTCCAATATTGACTTTTAATAAGTATGTTGCGGCGTGCAACCCGATCCTCCAATATATTCATTTCAATCAATTCTTGTAGAAAACACTTCCCCAATAAATACAACAATTAATATAAGATTATAAGACAACAAGCATACAACAACTATGATTTATTTATGAAACAAACAATGACAAATAGCAAATTATTATAGAAATCAGGGAGAAAATAGGCAGTTTAATATTTAATATGCTATATGTCAAATAACAATTAAAACACATAATTCAAATAGCATGTAACAATTAATGCAGGAATTCAAGAATTAATATTTGACAAAGAATAAGAGAGAAATAATTATTATAACAATTAATTTATGATTAAAAACAATTTATGATTTTTCAAGTAAGAAGGCAAACAATTAATTTGACGACGTATAGACACTCGTCACCTCGCCTATACGTCATTCACATACAATTCACATAACAAATAATTTAAGGGTTCTATTCCCTCAAGTCAAGGTTAACCCCGACACTTACCTCGCTTTGCAAATTCCAATCAATTATTCAACCACAGCTTTTCCTTATAAATTTGCCTCCAAAAGTTTCAAATCAATTCACAAACAATTTAATATATTCAATACCAATCATAAGAATTAATTCCACATGAATTTACTAATTTTTCGGATAAAATCTAAAATTTATTAAAATATTCTGCAATGGGACCCACGTCTCAAATCTCGGAAAAACTTACGAAATCCGAACACCCATTATGAGACGAGTCCAACCATACAAAACTTATCCAATTCCGATATCAAATGAACCTTCAAATCTTAAATTCACGGATGCATTATATAAATGAGTATGAAATCATGAAGTATAATCAATATAGGATAAGGAACACTTACCCCAATGTTTTCCCGTGAAACTCGCCCAAAATCGCCACTTGAGGTTTTAGGTTTTGAAGCTTTGGGAAATGAATCAAAAATCCCGTCCAAAAGTCATTTTGTTCAGCTGCAGGTGTCGCAATTGCGACCTGAGCTTCGCAAATGCGAAGAAACACTCGCAATTGCGATGCCCTTCACAATCCCGCTGCCTTCGCAAATGTGAAGATTATGTCGCATTTGCGACAATTGTCCCTTCACAATTGCGAAGATAAACTCGCAATTGCGAAAACTGCTGGCCTAGGCTTTCTTCGCAATTGCGATAAAAATCTCGCAATTTTCATACCTGCTTGGTTCGCATTTGCGATGCCTGATCTCGCAATTGCGAGATCAGAGGCCTGCAACATGTTCAGTTATACCAGCAAAATTTTCTAAGTTCAAAACATCCCGTGGCCAATCCGAAACTCACCCGAGCCCCTCGGAACCTTATTCAAATTTTCCAACAAGTCCCGTAACATAATACGGACTAACTCGGAGTCTCAAATCACATCAAATAACATCGAAATTGCAATTCATACCTCGATTCGGACTTTGAGTTTTAAACTTTTCAATTTGCAAATTTAGTGCCAAAACATATTAAATAAATCCGAAATGACTTCAAATTTGGCACACAAGTCGTAAATGACATAACGGAACTATTCACATTTCCAGAATCGGATTCCGGCCCAGATATAAAAAAGTCAACCCTGTGGTCAAACGTGAAAGTCTTTAGCCTTTAAATTGCTAGTTCCGTTAAATGGCCATAACTTAAGTTAGGGATCTCCAAATTAAATTTTGGGCATACGCCCAAGTCCCAAATCACAATACGGAGTTACCGGAACTGTCAAAATACTGATCCGGGTCCGTTTGCTAAAATATTGACCAAAATCAACTTAGTTGAGTTTTAAAGCTCTATTTCACATTTTAATCCATTTTTCACAGGAAAACTTTTCATAAAATTTTACGGACTGTGCACGCAAGTCGAGGAATGATAAATAATACTTTTTGAGGTCTTAGAACATAGAATTACTTATTAAATTTAAAGATGACATTTTGGGTCATCACAGACTACGACTAAATCAAGTATATCAACAATCTCAAGAATAGCACATCATGCCCAAATAAGATGTCATAAGCCTAAATATAATTTCTAACATGAATAAATAGGCTCATCGAGTCATACAATAAAATAAAGCATAAGTAGAAAAGAACACACAACCAAATAAGGCATAAAGAAGCCTAAAGCTTGTCTCGGGCATGAATAAACCATGACACCCGCATATACGCTTGTTACCTCGCATATATGTTGCCCCAACACATTACAATTAGCAAACAAGGACATTCCCGAGGTATTTTCTCTCAATCAGAGATTAGGTAAAATACTTACCTTTTTTCCAACAAACTTTAGCATCAAATCACGCCTTTCCTATATCCCGGACCTCCACACACTCCAAATCTAGCCAAACAATACTCAACAAGGTCAAATAAAGTATTAGAAACTACTTTCAAACAATGAAGTCTTTAATCAAATCTCAAAAGTTAATAAAACCTCAACCCCGATCCACATGGATGAAACCCGAGTCTAAGGGGAGATCCTTAACCTTTAACCCCCGAGTTCAAATCAGTATTCAAAACCTCAAAATACTATGTTTTAGACAAAACCTCTAAATTTCACTCTTTGATTCTATGTTTTGAATGTAGAAATTCAGGGGGAATCAAGATATATGATCAAATCCAAGTAAAAACTACTTACCCTCAAGATTGGGGTAAAATCGCTCTTTAAATTCTCTTCTTCCCGATCTCCAAAACTCAAAAATGATGAAAATGAGCTTGATCCCGTAATATGGATAAAATATACCTCTACCAGCGAATTGCTCTACGCGATCGCGACCATGACCCTCATGATAGCGATGCTCAAAAGTCTTATTGGCCTTCCTTCTCAGTGATCGCAACCTCTATTCAAGCGATCGTGATGCACAGCCTACCAGCCTTTACGCAATCGCGAATCTTCTCACGCGATCATGAAGCACAAAATTCCTCCTGCCCCATATTCTTCTATGCGATTGCGAGACTCAGCTCCGCGACCGCGATGCACTGTTGTGCATAAGAAAATCAGCAATTTCAAGTTCCAACATAGCTCAAAATTATACGAAACTAGTCGGGAACTCACTCGAGCCCCCAGGACCCGTCCAATCATCCTAACAAGTTCGTATACCCTATACGAACTTATCCAAAAGCTCACAATATTTAAAAAAAAAAAAAAAAAAACAACAACAACAACAATATCAAAACCAAAAATCAAACATCAAAATCAAATATCTCAAACTTTCTTAAGATCAAAATTTCAATTTTCGATGCGCCAAATTAAACTTTGGCCACCCGAGACCCAAACCAAACATACGTACATTGAGGGTAAAAGCGTTCTCTAACAAAGACGATTACATGCTCAGAACTTGAACCTGAGACTTTTGATTAAAGATAAAAAAAAAGTACTATTACTCTACCACAACTCTTGTTCGTAAAAAGTACTATTGGTAAGCATCCTCCACTTCCAACCAAGAGGTTGTGAGTTCGAGTCACCCCAAGAGCAAGGTGGGGAGTTCTTGGAGGGAAGGATGCCGAGGGTCATTTGGAAACAGCCTCTCTACCCCAGGGTAGGGGTAAGGTCTGCGTACACACTACCCTCCCCAGACCCCACTAGTGGGATTATACTGGGTTGTTGTTGTTGTTGTTGTAACTCTTGTTAGTAAAATTTAATAATTAATAGCATTGTTCTACTTCGTGAAAGGCATGGAAGACTTAAATAGTATAAATATAGAGGTAATCTGAACCGACGTCTGGTTTTCCCCTTGTTATAGTTCTTAGTACTTGATTTAATATGTTAATTATATATTCCTTCTAATGGAATATAATAATAGAAACTAGGGCTCACTGTCTGTCAAGAAAAGCTTTCCTGATCTGGAGAATTAATTTAAGCAAGCACTAATTCAACCACCCTCAGTGTCTCGTAGTTTCTCCATAGATATGGACATCCATGCAGTGTCAATATAAAGATAAGGCCCCAATAATAATGTGGGAAATTGCTGAATAAAATATATATTAGTCTTGTTGAGTACAAAGTTTTGCTGGCAGAAATTCAATATAATATCATATTATACATATGTGTCTGTATTTTTCTTGTTATACAATTTAAAATTCATTGGATCACTCTGCATTATTGGTACTTCTAATGTTATTAATTTCTCTTTTCCCTTTTGTACAGCTTCTGCATGTTTCACTTTATTCATGCATAGCGGCGGCAGATTGCAATGTTCTTTTGATAGCTTTGAAAAGCAAAAGTAAGAGATTCGTTATCCGATTTCGGTATTTATATATTGATAATATATATAAATAGTTTTTTGAAGCTATTGGATTATTTTAAAATAAATTACATATAAATCTCAATAATAAATGTGAATTGGTATATAACATGAAAGATAAATTAACTAATTAACTTCATGTTTTTATGACTCAAATTATGGTATCGTAGTGGAGGTTAGGAAGCTCAAAGTGGATTAAATACGAAGCAGCAATGACATACCAATTAATGCCTTTTTGAAAAGAAGAAAACAAAAGGCAAAATAAATTACCTGCGATACATAGGAAATATGTAGCCGTGGTTTTATTTATTCGAAAGCGATTACTGCACATTGGCCTGTACCAGTGGCTCTACTGATCGTCTGATCATGATAAGATGGTAAGAGATAGTAGATATGCCATAGATCCAATCTCATATGCGATGATTTAAATATATTTTTGTGAACATTATTTGATATAAAAATATATGGCATTTGATATTCTTTTATCATAGTTATTATCAATTGCTTGATTAATTTGAGTATGGTCCTTGATTAAATTTTGAGACTTGTCATCATGATGGAGATCATGATAATGAGAGTGAAGTTTCTTATAATTTAATCTAAATTTGTTCTTGATCGTAGGATTATTAATTTGGGCATTGGTATTGCGGTTAGATCAATATTTATGTAATCGTCTTTATCGGATAAAGATTAGTTGATCTCATTAACTAAATCACATAGGTAGATTATGCATATTAAGATATGATCATTGAACTGACTCATTGGATAATTCCTAATTGTTAGAATTACCATAAACTGTCAATAGGATATTCTCTTGAAGAATGTGATGAAAGAGTTTCCTTTGACCTCAGATCATCATAGTAATTGACAAGTTATTTATTGTGTTTTGATACTAGACACCTATGGCCCTAGGGCGATAGGTGAAAGGATATCGGGTACGATTAAATACTTGTAGAATTAGTGATTGATCGAGATAGAATATGTCAACTCTTGGTAATGAGTTTAAGTTCCATGTTGTCATGAATTATAAATGGCCATGGCCAGGGCAATTGAATGCAAGAAGAAAAGAGTTTCTTAGGTCATTCAATGGTCGATTATATTTGACATGAATACATAGTTGGTCGCCAATTAGGATTTGACAGTTGAACCATATCCTAGGGTGATCGAGAGCTATAAGAACAGAAGAAATTACTACATTATTCTTTGTATACTTCATTCTATCCGGTCGTTAAGGATTGTTGCTAGACGCCACCCTTGACTAGTATATTGATGTGGTCAATTTACTACTGGCTTAGTATTGAACCTATGGGATCGCACACTAACGAGTGTTATGATCTTTGCTAAAGGATTAATTACTTTATTATTTGATAATTAAATTAAAGAATTTATTTAGTCAAATTTAGTTATTAGTCTAAATAAAATATTATTATATTCTTTGCTAGCACATAGGATATAATTAATATTGCAAACAAATTAAAATTTTCTATTTGGAATAGAAAATTAAATTATATCTCTTGGTTGAAATATATGCATATATATATATCAATCCTTTTAATTGGTATTGAAATTTTCCTACGAAAATTTAAGGTAAAGTTTAATTTTGAAATTAAACTTTTACCCTATGTAAATTATTACCTCAACCAAATAGAAAAAGGGTTTATATGTGATGTTATATAAAGGGTGATGATAAAAATCAAATTGCAGGATTAAGTCTTGAGAAGAAAACCATCTTTGTGAAAGTGAGAGTGCAATACAAAGCCAAGAGAGAAAATACAATTACAAGAAAAGGGTTTCTTGTTCTTCTATCTTTGAAGTTGAGATTTTTAAGAAAAATTTCAACATGATATTTTGTTCACGGGTTTCATTGATTAATTAGTTGATAGCAAGGATCAGTCTCAGTGTGGATACGCATAGAGTCTTCGCACTATCAAAGAAAATTCTGAAACGAGGCTCTCTTCACCAGGTACGTCTTAGATCCGATCTTTGATATATAAATAAATTTTAAACACGAAAAGATCTGTCTAGGATTGTTATTGTCTTCCAATGCGTGTTACGAACATATATACGCAATCATTTAGTGGTTTCTCGTGTCTAAAATTTATTTACGAAATACTTTAAGATTATATTTCAAGAGTTCAAACCATAATACTTGTGTCTTGTGCAATAGTCAAATTGTTTGAGTGCATATGGATTGATATAATTTTATTGTGAATAATATATATATATAGTTAAACTATTGAGATTGTATATAACTTGAATTTGAAATTTTGTATTAGATACAACGGTAATCTATAATAGATTATCGGATTCTACTATTATTTTAATTGTTATTATTTCATGAGATGCTAATTAATAATAATATTCTGGCATGAATTATTTATTTTCTGATATATGTGATAAAAGATAAACATGTTAGAAGAATGTTGAATTTCGTTTTTCATGTCATGTGTTTGTTCATTATATAATTTTTAATTATTTATTATATGTGATTTAAATTGATTTAGGACTAAGCGTGTAAACAACTTGAACTAAATTCATGTGCTATAAAAGATTTGATCATTATGTTATTAAAAGTTATTTTAATAACAATTTTCTCCTACTAAAATTTGAGTTCTTAAATAATAAAATAATAAGATATTTTATTGTAAAGTTATCCATCAAAATAAATAATTTTATTTATTTCTTGTTTATAAGGAGCGGACTGACTACCAGGAGACTTATAGTTCGAGAATATGTTAGAATTATCTATTACATTAGATGCATGGATTGAAATAATTATTCAATTTTACACTAGACGACTAGACTATCCAGGGAGTATAAAATTTAATAAGTTCTTTGTTATCATGATGGTTGATCTCAACTATGCCAATAAGATCGACCTGACTACCAGGGGACTATTTGGCATAGAGCTATTTAAGAAAATTATATGGAGATACAACTAGTAAGAGTATCTACCTTTAAAATATATGTGAGAAACGACATGACTTTCAAGGGGCTCATACATATTATTGAAGGATTAATTTACTCCACTAACAGAAATAAAGATTTCTTAAACTATAATGAGGGTAAATAGTTTAAAATAATTAGTGAAAATATCATTTACATAAAATTCCATATCTTTATGATATATGCAAATATATTCTTATATTATTGCCTTTTCTTTTCTATATTTTAGATTTCTCAATATGTCTGTTATATCACTGCGTGAAATACTTGAGACCAACAATTTGGGAGGACCAAACTTTGATGATTGGTATAGAAATTTGAGAATTATTCTCATGCATGAAAAGCTCATTGATGTGATCGATAAGCCTGCAAAGATAGTCCCATCAGAGAATGATGTTGAAGGCACCAAGATTTATCAGAAATACTTGGAAGAAAGCCTTGCTATTAAACACATCGTTCTCGTTTCTATGAGTTCTGAACTCTAGAGAAAACATCAAAATACGGATCCAACTACAGTCATTAAATATCTTAAGAAGATGGTTGATACACAGTTGGACATTGAAAACTCTCCAGTTGTATCCCAAGTCAATCATGTGATTGATCTTACCGAAGAACTTGAGAAGTTGGGGTATAAGATTGGTAAAGAGTTTTCTGAAGATTTGATCTTACAGTCAGTACATGATATTGAATGTTTTCACTGTAAGAAAAAATGGCATTGGAAGAGAAACTGCAATGAGTATCTTGCAACTCTAAAGGACAAAAAATAAGGTGAGACATTAATGAAAAATACTTTCAAGGTTTCTTTAGCTTCTACTAATTCTTCATTGTGGGTATTAGATACTGGCAGTGGTTATAACATCTGCAATATGTTGAAAGGGTTCAAGATAAGTAGGAGACTAAATAAGGGAGAAATTAATTACAAGTTGGAAATGGTGCAAAAGTTGCAGCCATAGCTGTGGGATCAGTTTCTTTAATAATGCCTACGGGAAAAGTACTTATGCTGGATGATTATTATTATGTTCCTAAATTTATTTCGAACATAATTTCAGCCTCTATGTTGGACAAACGTGGATTTCGCATTAACATAGGCAATGGTATTTCCTCTATTTATTATGGTGATGATTATATGTGAATAGCTATCTCCAACATGATGTTTATGTCTTACCTAATGTGAATGCAAATTCGATTATGCATGTTTCTACTCTTAAGAAAAAAAGAGATGATCAAGTGAATCACACATACCTTTGGCATTGTAGACTTGATCATATTGGAGAGAAAAAATTAACAAGTTGTACAAGGAAGGGTACCTTGACAAGTATGATTTTGAATCATATCCAACATGTGAATCTTGTCTTGAAGAAAAAATGACCAAATCTCCATTTACTGATAATGGAGAAAGAGCGTCTGAATTATTGGAACTAACTAATACAGAGGTTTGTGGGCCCATGAAAATTCAAGCTAGAGGTGGATATTCTTACTTCATCACCTTCACTGATGATATGTCAAGATATGGATTTGTGTATCTTATGAAACACAAATCTAAATTTTTTAAAATGTTCAAAAGGTTCTGTAGTGAAGTGGAGAAACAGACTGGTAAAAGTATTAAAGTACTAAGGTCTGATACAGGTGGAGAATGTCTTAGTGAAGATTTTACTAGGTATCTCAAAGAGAATGGGATTCTCTCACAGTGGATACCTCCAGGAATACCACAACACAATGGTGTGTCTGAAAAGAGAAATCGAACATTATTAAATATGGTGAGATCTATGATGAGGTTCACTGATCTTTCAATAAATTTATGGGGATATGCTTTGGAAGCAGCAACATACTTACTTAATAAAGTTTCCACTAAGTTAGTCTCTACAGTATCATATGAGATATGGAAAGGACGTAAGCCTAACCTTAAATATATTAAAGTTTGGGGTGGTCCAGCTTATGTTAAGAGACTGCAGTCTGATAAACTTGACTAAAAATCTTATAAGTGTAGGTTCATTAGGTATCCCAAAGAAACAATAAGATATTATTTATATCACCCTTCTGACCATCAAGTATTTGTGGCTAAAGAAACAACCTTTTTGGAAAGGAAATTTCTTTTACAAGAAAATTATAATGGAGAAATAGAACTTGATGAAGTTCAAGAAACTAATGAATCAACACAAAATAAAGATCATGAGACACAAGTTGAAGAACCTTTATTGGATGTTTTGAAGTTGACAAGGAAGTTTCCATCTTCAACTGTTGAAGTTCAAGAACTAAATGTAGTTCAAGAACAGGTTAATGAACTAGTTCCAAACTAAATTGAACAATAACCAAATCCAGCACAAGGTGAGCAAGTTGTACAAGCACCTCTTAGAAGGTCTACACGAGAACATCATGTATCAACTAGATTAAATATAATGTTACAAGATGATGTATCAAATGAGTTTGATCATAATGATGATGACCCTAAGACCTATGAGGAGGCAACACAAGGTTCTGACAATGAAATATGGCAAATGGATGTGAAAATAGCTTTCCTTATTGGTGAGTTGGGATGTGTATATGACACAACCTAAAGGTTTCACATCTCCGCCTGATCATAATAAGATTTACAAGCTACAAAGATTCATTTATGGACTAAAGAAAGCTTCTCGGAATTGGAATATTCGCTTTAACAAGACAATTAAAAAGTTCAATTTTGTTAGATGCGAAGAAGAGCCTTGTATGTACAAAAAGATTAGTGGGAGCAAAATTATACTCTTAGTACTATATGTTGATGATATATTACTTATAAGAAGTGATATACCGGCATTGAAAAGTATCAAGATTTGGCTATCCGATCAGTTCTCCATGAAAGACTTGAGCGAAGCGACTTATATATTGGGAATAAAGATCTATAGAGATAGATCTAAGAAGTTGCTTGGACTTTCCCAGTCTGTGTACACTGATACCATCTTGAAGAGGTATAACATGGATAATTCTAAAGGAGGATATCTACTGATAGATACTGGAATAACTCTCAGTAGCAAGGATTGTCCTAAAACACCTGAAGAGAGAGAATGCATGAGTAGGATCCTATACGCTAGTGCAGTGGGAGCTATCATGTATACCATGACATGTACACGTCCTGATATGGCTTATGCACTAGGAGTGACTAGCTGATATCAGGCAAATTCTGGCGAGGAGCATTGGAAGGTGGTAAAGACCATTCTTAAGTACATAAGAAGGACTAAAGACCAATTCCTCATTTATGGAGATTCTGAGTTGATAATTGAAGGTTATACTAATGCAAGCTTCCCTTCAGATAAAAATGATAGCAAATCTATTTCTGGTTATGTATACACCTTAAATGGTGGTGCATTGAGTTGAAAAAGTTCCAAACAAGCTGCAGTAGCTGATTCAGTAACTGAAGCAGAATATATAGCAGCTAGTGAAGCTACTAAAGAAGTTGTATAGATGAAAAAGTTCTAAAGTGAACTAGGTGTGGTTCCTTCAATAGAAAGTGCGGTTCCATTGTTGTGTGACAATACTGGAGCCATTGCTCAAGCAAAAGAACCAAAATTACACCAAGATGGAATCTGTCAACTCTTGGTAATGAGTTTAAGTTCCATGTTATCATGAATATAAACGATCATATTAAGACCTTGGCCAGGGAAATTGAATGAAAGAAGAAAAGAGTTTTTTAGGTCATTCAATGGTCGATTATATTTGACATGAACACATAGTTTGTCGCCTATTAGGATTTGACAATTGAACCATATCCTAGGGTGATCCAGAGCTCTAAGGACAGAAGGAATTACTACATTATTCTTCTACGGGTTCTTGAGAGTAAATTGTATACTTCATTCTATCTGGTCGTTAAGGAGTGTTGCTAGACGCCACCCTTGTTTAGTATATTGATATGATCAATTTACTACCGGCTTAGTATTGAACCTATGGGGTCGCACACTAATAAGTGTTATGATCTTTACTAAAGGATTAATTACTTTATTATTTGATAATTAAATTAAAGAATTTTATTAGTCAAATAAATTTATTTATTAGTCCAAATGAAATATTATTATATTCTTTGCTAGCACAGAGGATATAATAACAAATTAAAGTTTTCTATTTGGAATAGAAAATTAAATTATATCTCTTGGTTGAAATATATGCATATATATAATTAATATGGATTAATATTAAGTTGCATATATAATATTAATTAGTTAGTTCTATAATCTAATTTAGAATTGGATTAGAAAGTGACGTGTGGCTTTCATGAAACCCATTTGAAATGGGATTAAGTTTTCCTACGGGAAAATGGATTAGCAATTGAAAGTCCATAAGGACTAACCACGGCCGGACGTCAATCCTTTTAATTGGTATTGAAATTTTCCTACGAAAATTTAAGGTAAAGTTTAATTATTTATCCTATGTAAATCATTACCTCAACCAAATAGGAAAATGATTTATAGGTGATGCTATATAAATGGTGATGAAAAAGAAAATTGCAAGATTAAGTCTTGAGAAGAAAACTCACTTTGTAAAAGTGAGAGTGCAATACAAAGCCAAGAGAGTTCAACACAATATTTCGTTCAATTTGTTCACGGGTTTTATTGATCAATGAGTTGATAGCAAGGATCAGTCTCGGTGTGGATACGCATAGAGTCTTCGCACTATCGAAGAAAATTCTGAACGAGGTTCTCTTCACCAGGTATGTCTTAGATCCGATCTTTGACATGTAAATAAATTTTAAACACGAAAAGATCTGTCTAGAATTGTTATTGTCTTTCGCTGCGTGTTACGAACACCTATACGCAATCCTTCAAAGATCATTTGGTAAATCAATCATACGCAGTGGGAGATTAAAAATTTAGACGTAGTATGTTATGAGTTTGAGAAAATGAAATATCAAAAATTCATCTAACTTATTTTTTACTTTCTTTGTGCGTGAATACATACTTGACTTCAAAATTCAAAGTTGAGGGCGGATCTATGTAGTTATTTGGGATGTCACGTCATTCGGTCGCTCGGATAAATATTTATGTGTGTAGTGATATTTTACATTAAAAAAACAAGATATTTAAAGCTTGGCACCCGAAGTTCAAAAATTGACTCCGGGTGCCATGGTTAAATTGCTCAACCTCCAAGTGAAGGGCGCAAGATCGGATCTCATCAGATTTCGAAGTGAGTTCGCTTATCTGTGTTCTTGCATATTCGATTTTCTTTCATTTCTTTCTCAATTTAATTTTTTTTTAATTTATGCATCTTTATGTTTCCTCTGTTTATACAACCCCATTTTTATTATGTATTAAATTATATTTTTCCTTCCGTTTTTTCCAGAATCTTCAAATTTTGTTTGAATATGATCTTTTATTATTCTCTTTTTACCCCTATAATGTTATTCCCTGATTTCCAAAATTTTCTAAAATAATGGCATCAATACACATAATATTAATCTAGTCATATGAAGATTGAAGGGGTGTATTTGCTAATTCAGAAGTTTATTTTTATTGTATATTTTTAATCACATTATTCAATAAAATTTAAATTTATAGAATTAGATCGAATTGGACAAAACTTATTTAATTTGGTGATTACTTATTTGTTTATGCACCAAAAATCTTATAAATCAAAATAATTTAATTTAAAATTGATAGGAAGATGTGGAGGTCGAGTATTAGGGTTGTAGGTTATGAGGTAGTTGAATCGTGCCTTATTTCGTACCATTGTGGGACTAGCCATTTAGGGATTTTGTCTAAGATAGCTAGTGGCAATATTGTGGCTTACTATTTCGCTTTTTAGTGTATGTCCTATTTACTAGCTATCGCTTTTGCTTTGCATCTTTCCTCTAGATTTCACGGTGTTCCTATTTTTCTTATGATTGTTGTGGCGATACTAATATTTACTAATATTTCTCTCTTTGCTTTGCATCTTTCTTATGGATTTTATGGTGTTCCTATTTATCCTATGAGTGTTGTTGTGATACTAATATTGTCTCCCTTTTTGTCCTTTTGTCTTTGTTTTTTTTTTAAGCCGAGGGTCTTTCGGAAACAGCCTCTCTACTCCTTCGGGGTAGGGGTAAGGTCTGCGTATACACTACCTTCCCCAGACTCTATTAATGAGATTTTACTGGATTATTGTTGTTGTTAAAATGGACCGGCTACAGATCTCGGACTCTGGTATCTCTCCTAATAAAACTAAGATAATTGAAATGGCGGCGTGCTTGCATGTTAGTAATTCGATTAATTATTTAATTACAGTCCTTTTTGGGCTGCTAGAAGAAAAAAACAAAAGAGAACCAAAGGAAGTATGTGAAACCAAGGCAGGTTATATTTGGCCCATCTTGCCGAACTAGCTACTTTAAACATCAAGCAAGCCTTTAACATTGGATTATTCATGACCCAAAATAATGGTAAGCTATTAGATGAGAATTTTTTCATTCCTATACACTATTTGAAATTTTATTACGAAAAATATTTATATTTTTAAATTTATCCGACCTAAATACGGTTTAGCTACAAAATATATACAGACCATTATTAGTGCCTTAAATTAGGGTATTTAATTATTTTTTTTTATTTTCTCTCCACTCATCGTTTAATAAGACTCATTCCAATTGGGTATTACCTATTTTAAGCCATTACAAACGGAACTATGCTACCCAATTAATATATGCCTTTAAATGAATGGAAGGTTTCTTCGCAGAATATGTTCTGATAATTTCAGACAAGGCAAAGCATATTAAATTTAGAAGAGAAAACAAAGTTATGTTTATTATTGGGAAGATTTCTTTCGAGCAAATTCAATCCTTGCTTTGAACGCAATTGTTGTCAAATTTATCCCTGCTTTCATCTCTACAATTGCTTTACTTTATTTTACTGAACAATTTCTTAACAATATTGTCAAACTACAGTACCAGTCGCAGTTGAATCAAAAAGCATAATTAGCAGATTCAAATTTTTACCATATATCAAAATTCAATCGCCTCCAAACTTCGGGATTCAACTTTATTTTAGTGTTTTCAACAAGAATATATGCTACCTAGTTAATTTCTCACACAAAATTCAGATCTCACATAAAACTCAGTTTCTCCAAAAGTGCGACGATGGCACTTTTAATGTGAAACTTGAAATTTCTCCACCCAAATTATTCAGTTCCCATCAATATTCAAGTTTTTCAGTTCATACAAATATGAATCAGTGCACATGAGCCGATTTACAATTCATTCTCTACTTTTATTTTCTTAATAAATCAATTGATAAAAGAACAATATACGGTACATCAACATACAAATTACAAATAAATTTCGTACAAAATTAATGTAAATTTGAATATCTACAACAGCATATATAGTAAAAATAAATTTTCTACAACTAATTATATATTATACAACTTATCTACAACTTTCATACATTATTTCTACATAGTTAAATACAACTACAATATCATACAACTTAAATACAATTTTTATACAAATTTTATACACTATATCTTTTGTATATTTTGTGTCTGATTTATACATAGTAAAAATAAATTTTATACAACTAATTATATATTATACAACTTATCTACAACTTTCATACATTATTTCTACATAGTTAAATACAACTACAATATCATACAACTTAAATACAATTTTTATACAAATTTTATACACTATATCTTTTGTATATTTTGTGTCTGATTTATACATAGTAAAAATAAATTTTATACAACTAATTATATATTATACAACTTATCTACAACTTTCATACATTATTTCTACATAGTTAAATACAACTACAATATCATACAACTTAAATACAATTTTTATACAAATTTTATACACTATATCTTTTGTATATTTTGTGTCTGATTTATACATAGTAAAAATAAATTTTATACAACTAATTATATATTATACAACTTATTTATAACTTATATATAACTTTCATACATTATTTCTACCCCGTTAAATATAATTTAAATATAATGTTTGCACAAATTTTATACAATATGTCTTTTGTATATATTTTGTATCTGTAACGACCCGACCGGTCGTTTTGAGTATTTATGCTCCTTTCAACTATTTGAAGTATTGAATAACTTTCTACGAGGTATTATGACTTGTGTAAATTATCGGTTTTGATTTTAAGGTATTTCGAAGTTTGCTTGGAAGAATGAACTTTCAGGTTGGAAGCTTAAGTTGAAATAGTTGACCGGATATTGACTTATGTGTAAACGACCTCATATTTGAATTTTTATTATTTCAATATCTCAGTATGGTGATTTTAGACTTAGGAGCATGTCCAAAAAGTTATTTGGAGGTCCGTAGTAAAATTAAGCTTGAAATGTCGAAAGTTGAATTTTGGGAAGTTTGACCTGGGGGTTGACTTTTTGATATCAAGATCGAAATCCGATTCTGAAAATTTGAATACCTCTGTTATTTAATTTATGACTTGTTTGCAAAATTTGAGATCAGTCGGACATGATTTGATAGGTTCCAGAGTCGTTTGTAGAAATTAGAAATTTCAAAGTTCATTAGGCTTGAATTGGGGTGTAATTCATGGTTTTAACATTGTTTTAGGTTATTTGAGGGTTCGACTAAGTTCGTATGATGTTTTAGGACTTATTGGTATATTTGGTTGAGGTCCCGAGAGGCTCGGGTGAGTTTCGAATGGTTAACGGGTTGGATTTTGGACTTGGAACTCTGCTGGAATTTTTCTGATGCACCATCTGGTTTCCTTCATCGCATTTGCGAGTGGAGCCTCGCGTTCGCGAAGAGGAACTAAGAGGTTGGCAATATTTTCTCTTCGCGTTCGCGAAGAGAAGAACGCGTTCGCGAAGGGTAGACTGGGTGTGCATCGCGAATGCGAGAGGTGTTACGCATTCGCGAAGAAGAGAGGAAGCAGCTGAGGACCCCAGGCAATTGGTCTACGCGTTCGCGTAGGTGGTGTCGCATTCGCGTAGTGAGGGGGAATGAAGCATCGCGTTCGCGATGGGTTGAACGCGTTCACGTAGAAGGCATTGAGGCATAGGCATTTTGTACTTCGCGAATGCGATGGTGATGTCGCGTTCGCGAAGGAGAAATTTGGACGAGAACTATTTTGTGCTTCGCGAATGCGAGGCATTGGCCACGTTCGCGAAGAAGAAAAGCCTGGGCAATGAGTTTAAGTTCTGAAAATGGGACTTCGTCCTATTTTCAGTTTTTGACGGATTTGAGCTCGGGAAGAGGCGATTTTCGGGAGGTTTTCAAGGGAAACAACGGGGTAAGTGTTCTTAACTCAATATTAGTTAAATTACCCGAATCCATGGTTGTTTTTATCATTTAATTGGTGAATTAAGTTGGAAAAGTTTGAAAACTCTCTTAGTTTAAATTTAAGATTTGAAGGCCGAGTTGTGGTCGAATTTGAGTAATTTTGGTATGGTTGGACTCGCGGTTGAATGGGGGATTCAGATTTTTTTAGTTTTATCGGATTCCGAGATGTGGGCCCCACGGGTGATTTTTGGGGCGTAATTTCAGATTTTTGGAAAATATTAATATTTTGATATGGAATTAATTCCTATAATTTTTGTGAGCTGAATCAAATTAATTGTGACTTGATTCGAGCCGTTTGGAAGTTGATACGCGCAGAATGGAATGTTTGGAGCATTGTTTAGCTTGCTCGATATTGGATTCGGCTTGTTCGAGGTAAGTAACACTTTTAAACTTGGTTCTGAGGGTATAAATCCCCGAATTCGGTATGATATGAATTGTTTGGAGGTGACAAACAAGATAGGTGACGAACATGTAGACGTGCACCACAGAAAGCGTGTCTTGAATAAATCCTGTGAAGAAGAAAAATTAAAGAATCATGTTATTATCTAAACATGTGGCACGTGTTAGAGGAATTACGTTGAGGCTAGTAATAAAGATCATGTTTTGGATATGTGTCGATATTTTAGGACCTATGAATCGGGACTACCCGCCTGCAGCAGGCCTTATAGGCTTTGTTATTATACGGATCGGGACTGCCCGCCTGCAGTAGACCATATTGGATTTATATCACGCTTGAGCTGAAGGAGCCCCTCCGAGAGTCTGCACACACACCCAATGAGGGCGGTCGACTTATAGCGCTTGGGCTGAAGGAGCCCCTACAGAGTCTGTACACCCCTAGTGAGCGTAGATGATTATATATATTCGGGATGGATTTCCCAGGGCATGGACTTGCCTTACTTACTGCTTATATATATATGTTTGGAATGGATTTTCTGAGGGCATAGAATTGTCTTTCTTATTTATATTGTAAGGAATTACCTGGACATGGATCTTGTCCGTATCATTTGCATTTGGGGATAAATTATCACAGGACTGGATTGGCCTTATACGATACTGAATGACTCACTCTCAGTCGATGTGTATATATATACGAGTTGAAACACCCCGGGGATGTACTACCATAAACTGTACTGAGTGACCAAATAATTGGTGACCAGTATCTACAGGAGGTCTTGCTATAGAGATGTCATATTCCTTATATCATGCAGTATTGATCTATTTCACTTGTACTGAGTTTATCTGTTGAACTTAAAAGCATACCTACATTTCTGTACCATTATTCTTACTGGACTGTACCTGCGGAGCTCATCATTTCTTTCAGCCCAGAGGTTAGTCTTGTTACTTATTGAGTTAGTTGTACTCATACTACACTCTGCACCTCGTGTGCAGACCCAGGTGCTTTCGGACACGGAGATTGTTAGATTTTAGAGTACTATCAGTTAGAGACTATCAAGGTAGCTGCTTGGCGTCTGCTGACCTTATCTTTCTTTCCTTCAGTTACTGTATTGTTCTATACTTTCAGGCAGTGGTTTTTATCATTCAAACATTGTATTCACATTAGATGCTCATGTACTCAGTGACACCGGATTTTGGGAGTGATATATTTAAAATTTTGAGATTTTTTCCGCTGAATTAATTATTTCGTTTTCAAATTTAAAAGAAATGGTGGTTTATTGGGATTTTTGGCTTGCCTAGTATTGAGATAGGCGCCATCACGATAGGTGAGATTTTGGGTCGTGACAAGTTGGTACCAGAGCTTTAGGTGACATAGGTCTCACGAGTCATGAGCAGGTTTAGTAGAGACTTGTGGATCGGCACAGAGACGTATGTACTTATCTTCGAGAGGCTGCCGAACCCTTAGGAAAATTTCACTTTCTTGTATTCTATCGTGCGAAATTGATTCAGCTTGAAATATAACTCTTTGAATTCCTTCCACGTATTCGTATGCGCATATGAGCACATGGTATCAGTTGTGCATCACCGGCTTATGATTCTATGAACAAGGTTCAAGATGTGTATTCTGTGTTTTGGTGATGGGCAAGTCTGGAGGACTTGAGGCCAGGTTTAGACCACAACTTAGGCTCGGTAGTTTCAGTTGTAACATGTACATTTGGACTCATATGTCTGGTAATGTTCCTACGAGTGGAATTTGTGGCTCGATGAGCGGTGGATTGGCTTTGTGATGAGAATGATGTGACTTCAGAATATGTTAAAACGATTTGAATGTGACGAGAAGTATTTCCTTGAAATGTAAAAAGGGCTATTAGGTGCTTGATTTTCGTTTTGATGTGATGTAGAATCCCGAGTATTAATGTTCTGAAGGATCTTTCAGTTAAATTGTGGGAAAAATTAAATTCTCATGTCTTGTTAATGAGTTTGGACTCAGAAAGATTAAGTGATTGCGTAGTAATTGTGGTTGCAAAAGGGTATAACAAGATGCCAATTTGAGACTAAGTAGGTAGGTTATCTCATGCGGAGTAATCTATGTAGGTGTGTTCCTTACGATGTGATTAGAGAATTTCTTTTCTGCCAGCGGGGCGTATATGTTGAGACTTGAATTTGAATCTGGTTGAGAAAGTTGACTTGATTGTCGCAATAATAAATGTGAACTTAGCGGATGATTGAGGTAGTTTATGGTGGGTGTTGCATAAGCTTGAGAAGAATTTTGGTTGAACTGACTGCAATATTATGGCAGTAATAAAGTATGGGTATTAAGAATTATCGAGTGTTTTGTTCTATGGCTTTGAGCCAAGTGGGGGAGTCTACTATTGACAATTCAATTCATGGTTATATGTTTAAAATTTAGTTTTGATCTGAGGCATACTTGTGGGTTAGTTATGACAAGCAGAGGTTGAGATCGAGGGTGACTCGAATAAGGAAATTGTTGGATACGAGTTATATGGAACTTATGAATATATGAAAATCATGGAATGAGTGAGTTGTTATTTGTGAAGGATGTAGTGCGCACAGAGTATGAATTTGATTGGTGGTGTTAAGACTGGGGTACTTCTTTTGGTGTTGTTGTGCTAATGGGGCATGTGTCTTTCGGCCCGTTTGGACGGTGCAATTGACATTTGAGCAGAGTGGATGACTCCTCAGAAAGTTCCAATGGATTCAAGATTAATATGTAACAATTGAAAATTTTTGGCGGATTTGTTTATGGCTAAAATATGAGATTTAAGTTGGATGGTGTCGAGACTTGTGCCATTTTAGTATATCATTAGGGATTTTATATTTCGGTAATAGGAAGGTGAACGAAACGGCCTTAGACTCAAATAAGGTATTTTCAGAGTGGGTGTTTCGGTTGTGGTATTTATAAGGGTAATTATGATGTGGAGAGACTCTACAGATGTTTTGGTGGTAATATTCTTGGATTTTGGTGACCTACGTGGTTTGGTCGAGTTAGAAGAATTTAGTTCTAATAGATTACTTATGTGCAGATGGATTTCAAAGTGTTCTTGACGGTTTGAACCGGATATTTTCTATTGGTATGGGAAACATATTGTATATTGTGATTTTCTCCTGGAAGGAAGCGAGAAAAAGGTTTCTAACTAACCGGGTATGTAATTTGCCGGTGACTCAGAGTTGATAATGAGATTCTTGTGCCTTTCACATGGTAGATGTGGTGTGTTATGCGGGATTTAGATTTACACGCATAAGGTGGCAGTTCATTCTTGAAATAAAGATTACAAATTTTGGACATAATGGTCAGTTTCAGATATTTAGATGAATGTTATAACTGCCCGAGGATCCCTGAGAAGGGTGCGCATTTCAGAAGGCGCGTTGTGTTTTGACTTACGGATGTTCATCGATATTGCAGTACCCACCTGGGTTATAGACTGCTAATATTCAAATTATTTCTATGTGGCACAAAAGAATTATGAAAGTATTCCTCATGGGAAGATCATGAAAGGAAGACATGTTAGTCATTCTAGTGCTGGAGTTGGGATCAGTTACGGTGATTCATGTGTTTGATGAATTTGGAGACTGGGAGTTCTCAGAAGTATATTATTTCAGGTTGCGGCCTGTTTGAGGTGAGTATTTTATTTTTTTCTCAGTGGAGGCACTAGTTGCGTTAATTATTTGTGATAGCTACGCGCTATAAGTGTGCACATATGTGAGGTTTGAGCCAATGTGCGGGCATCAGGGCAAGTACTCATACTCGAAAGAATGCTTAGGCTATGATATTCCTAGAGTTGACTGTTAAGCGTAAAGTTATAAAAGTTTCTTGTGTTCGTACCTTTATTGAGAACTATCTGGCTACATTTGAGGTTTCAAAGAGGTTAATTCCCCTGAATAAATGGGGTAGTTACTATTTTTGCGTTAACTTGCCAATTTGAAGTGTGACACCAGACTTTGCGCATGCTTACGCTATGGCTTGTTAGTTATACCAGTCGAGGAGCATGTGAATCTTATTTCATTTATCACATACATGTGTATTTATTTGATTGCTCCTCTATGATATGCTTGGACTGGAGGCCTGTGACCATGCCTGGCGAATTACGTTATTGGCACGTGAGTTGTCCGTGCAGATCCATGTACTGGTGTTTTAAGCACGAGAGTTGTCCGTGCGAGTTCAGATATTGATACGATAGCACGTGAGTTGTCCGTGCGAGTTATGTTAATGTGATCTCTAAAAGAGCTGGTTACTGTTATTAAACTTGTGTGTATCGGTTGTACAATATATATGAGATTATAGCATTACAGTTGTGGTGGTGCTTGTTGAACTTACAATACGGTTCTCTACTTTGACACATTTTCCATTTTTGGGTACAAAGTTGCGCAGTTGTGGATTGAGTTGTATTAGTGTGGCATGTCAATAAGATAGTTGTGTTTAATAATATAAGATCATTGGACCTAGAATGGATACTACCAGGTTGGATTCCGGTATATTGGGAGGATAGTATTGAAGGTCGGCATAGAAAGTGATTTTATCTGGGACTATGGTTATGGCTGGATACAGCTTGTTCATACTTATACAGTGCATAGATGTGAGATTCGGGTATTGAAAAGAATTCTCGATGTTAGAAATTTGGCTCCATGGTTTTTGGGCTAAGGTTAAATTAATAATTTTCAGTTATGGTGTGTGGTCAGGCCTATATAGAATAGGGTGACGTGAGATCACCCACGGGTACGTGCGTGGTAAGATGGAATAGTGATGTGGTGGCTTAGAAACAACTCCTGACATGTTCGAGGATGAATGTATGTTTAGGTGGGGGAGATTGTAACGACCCGACCGGTCGTTCTGAGCATTTACGCTCCTTTCAACTATTTGAAGTATTGAATAATTTCCTACGAGGTATTATGACTTGTGTAAATTATCGGTTTTGGTTTTAAGGTATTATGGAGTTAGCTTGGAAGAATGAACTTTCATGTTGGAAACTTAAGTTGAAATAGTTGACCGGATATTGACTTACGTGTAAACGACCTCGGATTTGAATTTTTATGATTTTAATAGCTCCGTATGGTGATTTTGGACTTAGGAGCGTGTCCAAAAAATTATTTAGAGGTCCGTAGTGGAATTAGGCTTGAAATGCCGAAAGTTGAATTTTGAAAAGTTTGACCGGGGGGTTGACATTTTGATATGGAGGTCGGAATCTGATTCTGAAAATTTGAATACTTCTGTTAATTCATTTATGACTTATGTGCAAAATTTAAGGTCAATCGGGCGTGATTTGATAGGTTCCGGAGTCCTTTGTAGAAATTAGAAATTTCAAAGTTCATTAGGCTTGAATTGGGGTGTAATTCATGGTTTAACATTGTTTTAGGTGATTTGAGGGTTTGACTAAGTTCGTATGATGTTTTAGGACTTATTGGTATATTTGGTTGAGGTCTCGAGTGGCTCGGGTGAGTTTCGAATGGTTAACGGGTTGGATTTTGGACTTGGAACTCTGCTGGAAGTTTTCTGATGCACCATCTGGTTTCCTTCATCGAGTTCACGAGTGGAGCCTCACGTTCGCGAAAAGGAACTGAGAGGCTGGCAATATTTTCTCTTTGCATTCACGAAGAGAAGAACGTGTTCACGAAGGGTGGACTGGGTGTGCCTCGCGAACACGAGAGGTGTTACGCGTTCGCGAAGAAGAGAGGAAGCAGCTGAGGGCCCCAGGAAATTGGTCTATGCGTTCGCGTAGGTGGTGTCGCGTTCGCATAGTGAGGGGTAATGAAGCATCGCGCTCGTGATGGGTTGAACGCGTTCGCATAGAAGGTATTGAGGTAGAGACATTTTGTGTTTTGCGTACGCGAGGGTGATGTCGCATTCACGAAGGAGGAATTTGGACGGGAACTATTTTGTGCTTCGCGAACGCGAGGCACTGACCGCGTTCGCAAAGAAGAAAAGCCTGGGCAATGAGTTTAAGTTCTGAATTCAGTTTTTGACGAACTTGATCTCGGGAAGAGGCAATTTTCGGGAGTTTTTCAAGGGAAACAATGGGCTAAGTGTTCTTAACTCAATATTGGTTAAATTACCCGAATCCATGGTTATTTTTATCATTTAATTGGTGAATTAAGTTGGAAAAGTTTGAAAACCCTCTTAGTTTAAATTGAAGATTTGAAGGTCAAATTGTGGTCGGATTTGAGTAATTTTGGTATGGTTGGACTCATGGTTGAATGGGGGTTCGAATTTTGTGAGTTTTATCGTATTCCGAGACATGGGCCCCACGGGTAATTTTTGGGGCATAATTTCGGATTTTTGGAAAATATTAATATTTTAATATAGAATTAATTCCTATAATTTTTGTGAGCTGAATCAAATTAATTGTGACTAGATTCAGCCGTTTGGAAGTTGATACACGCATAATGGAATTTTTGGAGCATTGTTTAGCTTGCTCGACATTGGATTCGGCTTGTTCGAGGTAAGTAACACTTCTAAACTTAGTTTTGAGGGTATGAATCCCCAAATTTGGTATAATATGAATTGTTTGGAGGTGACAGGCACGATAAGTGACGAACATGTAGATGTGCACCATAGAGAGCGTGTCTTGAATAAATCCTGTGAAGAAGAAATATTAAAGAATCATGTTATTATCTAAACATGTGGCACGTGTTAGAGGAATTAAGATGAGGCTAGTAATAAAGATCATGTTTAGGCTATGCGTCGATATTTTAGGACCCATGGGGTCATGATGCTGTTGAATTAATTGTTCTAAAATATACATTTCAAACTCAGTAATAATTGTCCAGTGTAAGGATATTTATGAGATTTAGCTGCGTAACGCAGCAGGCCATTTGGCTTTATATATGTTACTATTTTATGGATCGGGGCTGCCCGCCTATAGCAGGCCTTATTGGCTTTACCATTTTATGGGTCGGGGCTGCCCGCCTGCAGCAAGCCTTATTGGCTTTACTATTTTATAGATCGGGACTGCTCGCCTGCAGCAGGCCTTATAGCCTTTGTTATTATACGGATCGGGACTGCCCGCCTGTTGTAGGCCATATTGGCTTTATATCACGCTTGGACTGAAGGAGCCCCTCCAAGAGTCTGCACACACCCCAGTGAGCGCGGTCGATTTATAGCGTTTGGGCTGAAGGAGCCCCTCCGGAGTCTGTACACTCCTAGTGAGCGTAGATGATTATATATATTCGGGATGGATTTCCCAGGGCATAGACTTGCCTTACGTACTGCTTATATATATGTTTGGAATGGATTTTCCCAGGGCATGGACTTGCCTTACTTATTTATATTGTAATGAATTACCTGGACATGGATCTTGTCCGTATCATTTGCATTTGGGGATAAATTATCCCAGGACTAGATTGGCCTTATACGGTACAGAATGACTGACTTTCAGTCGATGTGTGTATATATATATATATATATACGGGTTGGAACACCCCGGGGCTGGACTGGCCATAAACTGTAGTGACCGAATAATTGGTGACCAGTATCTACAGGAGGTCTTGCTACTGAGATGTCATATTCCTTATATCATGCAGTATTGATCTATTTCACTTGCACTGAGTTTATCTATTGAACTTGAAAGCATGCCTACATTTCTGTACCATTATATTTACTGGACTGTACCTGCGGAGCTCATCATTTCTTTCAGCTCAGAGGTTAGTCCATGACCCAAAATTTCCACCTTTGGACCGTGATGGCACCTAACATTTCACTTGCTAGGCAAGCCAACGTTAGAATAATATTAACCAATTTTTAAATAATTTTTAAATTTATTAATAACGAAGAACGATTGCGAAAGTAAGGTCTGAAATATAGTGAATAATCCATAAAAATAATGGTGTCTAAATACCATTCCCGAATTTGGTGTCACAAGTGCACGAGCTTCTAGAATAATACTAATAAGAGCTTGAATAAAATAAAGTTGTCTGGAAATAAACACACAGCTAAAGTAAAGTAGACGGGGACTTCAGAACTGCGGACGTCATGCAGTTATACCTCAAGTCTCCTCTGAGTAGCTGAAATCCGAGCAAGTCTATGGTACGCCGTGGGACCAACTCCAAAATCTGTACAAGAAGTGCAGAGTGTAGTATCAGTACAACCAACCCCATGTACTGGTAAGTGCTGAGCCTAACCTCGACGAAGTAGTGACGAGGCTAAGGCGAGTTAATTACATTACCTGTATGCAATATTAGTAACAACAACAATAATAGAAATAAATCAGGTAACTCATTTATAATAATTGAAGCCAGTTCAGCAGTCATAACCAATTACCATTTCAATCAATTCTGTTGCAGCGTGCAACCCGCTCTCACAATATATTCATTTTCAATCCTCTCATATAATTATTTTTAATCAAGTATATATATTGACTTTTAAATAAGTCTATTGCGGCGTGCAATCCGATCCCCCAAATATTAACTTTTAATAAGTCTGTTGCGGCGTGCAACCCGATCCTCCAATATATCTAATTTCAATCAATTCTGTTGCAGCGTGCAACCCGCTCTCACAATATATTCATTTTCAATCCTCTCATATAATTATTTTTAATCAAGTATATATATTGACTTTTAAATAAGTCTATTGCGGCGTGCAATCCGATCCCCCAAATATTAACTTTTAATAAGTCTGTTGCGGCGTGCAACCCGATCCTTCAATATGGATTTTTTAATAAGTCTGTTGTGGCGTGCAACCCGATCCTCCAATATGGACTTTTAGTAAGTCTGTTGCGGCGTGCAACCCGATCCTCCAATATGGACTTTTAGTAAGTCTGTTGCGGCGTGCAACCCGATCCTCCAATATATCTAATTTCAATCAATTCTGTTGCGGCGTGTAACTCGATCCTCCAATATATCCATTTACCAATTCTTATAGAAGAAATTTCCCAATAAATGCAACAATTAATATAAAAGTAAAAGACAACAAGCATACAATAATTATGATTTAATTATGAAACAAACAATGACAAATAGCAAATTATTATGAAAATTAGGGAGAAAATAGGCAGTTTAATTTTTAATATGCTAAATATCAAATAACAATTAAGACACATAATTCAAATAGCATGTAACAATTAATGGAGGAATTCAAAAATTTATATTTGACAAAGAATAGGAGAGAAACAATTATTATAATAATTAATTCATGATTTAAAACGATTTATGATTTTTCATGTAATTATGCAAACAATTAATTTGACGACGTATAGACACTCATCACCTCGCCTATACGTCGTTCACATGCATTTCACATAACAAATAGTTTAAGGTATCTATTCCCTCAAGTCAAGATTAACCACGACACTTACCTCGCTTCATAAATTTCAATCAATTACTCGACCACAACTTTTCCTTTTAAATTTGTCTCCAAAAGCTTCAAATCTATTCATAAACAATTCAATATACTCAATACGAATCATAGAAATTAATTCCATATGAATTTACTATTTTGTCGGATAAAAATTCAAAATTGATTAAAATATTCGACAGTAGGACCCACGTCTCAAATCTTGAAAAAACTTACGAAATGTGAACACCCATTCCAATACGAGTCCAACCATACAAAAGTTATCAAATTCTGATGTCAAATGGACCTTCAAATCTTAAATGTTCGTTTTTGGAAGATTTTATAATATCTGATTTTTCTTCCATAAATTAATGGATTCATGATATAAATGAGTATGCAATCATGCAATATAATCAATATAGGATAAGGAATACTTACTCCAATATTTTTCCGTGAAAATCGCCCAAGAATCGCCTTACCCAAGCTCAAAAAGTGGAAATGGGTCGAGACCCCATTTCCAGAACTTAAGTTCTGTTTTTCAGATTTTTATTCATCGCGATCGCGGAAATTCATTCGCGATCGCGTAAAACAAAATTTGCTCAGGTTGTTTAACACTACGTGATCGCGTATAAGGCCATGCGATGGCAGAGAACAATTTCTCAGCCTTACGCGATCGCGTACAGGTTTATGTGATCGCGCAACACAATTTCGGTGCTTCAGCTTCTGCCTCATTCCTTCTTCGCAATCGCAGCTTTGAGCTCGCGTTCGCAGTGCACTGGGAGCTAGCCTTTCGCGTTCACATACCTATCTTCACAAACGCGAAGAGTAAAACTCACGGCTTAAAATTTTCTCTTCAAGATCGCAGGAATGGCTTCGCAATCGCGAAGCACAATGCACCAGATGACAGCACAAGATCAAAAATCAGATTTTCTAAGTTCAAAAAATCATCCTGTAGCCTATCCGAAACTCACCCGAGCCCTCGGGGCTCCAAACCAAACATGCACCGAAGTACTAAAACATCATAGAAACTTGCTCACGCGATAAAATCGCCAAAATAATACCTAGAACTACGAATCAGACATCAAATCAAAGGAAATTTTCAAGAAAACTTTAAAACTTATATTTTCACAACCGAACGTCCGAATCACGTCAAATCAACTCCGATTCTCACCAAACTCGGCAGATAAGTTATAAATACTATAGTGGACCTATACCAGGCTCCGAAACCAAAATACGGACCCGGGATCAATAAATCCAACATCAATAATTTCTTAAAAATCATTAAGCTTTCAACCTTTTAATTTTTCATCAAAATTCCATATCTCGGGCTAGGGACCTTGGAATTTGATTCTGGGCATACGCCAAGTCCAAAATCATGATGCGTACCTACCGGAATTGTCAAAACAGTGATCCGGGTTCGTTTGCTCAAAATGTTGACCAAAGTCAACTCAGTTGAGTTTTAAAGCTCTATTTCACATTTTAATCTATTTTGCACATAAAAACTTTTCGAAAAATTGTACGAACTGCGCACGCAAGTTGAGGAATGATAAATAGTGCTTTTCGAGGTCTTAGAACACAGAATTACTTATTAAATTTAAAGATGACATTTTAGGTCATCACAGGTATGTGCTTCTTCTTCTCTAAAAATCCAATCAAAAATTACTCTCTTAATAC
Organism: Nicotiana otophora; assembly: GCA_000715115.1. Taxonomy (NCBI): domain Eukaryota; kingdom Viridiplantae; phylum Streptophyta; class Magnoliopsida; order Solanales; family Solanaceae; genus Nicotiana; species Nicotiana otophora. The sequence goes on from AWOL01S0053595.1 coordinate 58,966, forward strand.
AATTCTGATACATATCAATAACTTAATGTAAAAAGATTGTATTGATAACTTAAATACAATTTTTATACAACTATTTTTTAACTTTCATACAACATTCAAATAAAAGAATATATGTAACTATAACAGAATATAATTTACATACAATTATACTACAACTTTACTACAATTTCTTCGTCTTCTTCTTCTTCTTTCAATTTGAAATTAAGCCAAAATCAAGTCTAATCTTCACCAAATACCCTCAGAATTGAAATATAAACTCTAAACAATATTTTCAATTATTTGCAACAACACCCAATCCAAACAAATAATGATTTTTGAAAATCCAAATTCGAATTCAAAATTTCAAAACTTTTTAAGGTTAAACAAGTGTGGTGTCATTAGTCCTCCATTTGATGTTGCAGTTAAGGAGATTGAAGGATGGACTGCTAGATTACTCCCTTCTCGTCAGGTATGGTGATTAATATATTCACTTTGTTCAATTAAACAATATGTGGAACTCCAGTTTTGGTCATCTCCAAATTACGGCTTCTTTAGCTTCCTGAATTGATTGTAGGGATGAATGCTTAGTTATGGTCATATAAGCTTGTGAATTAAACATATTTAAAGTTTGTTTGTTTTTTTTTACTTTTTTGATCAGTCATGATTTGCTTAATGCTTCTATACCTTTTTGGTTCGTCTTAAGCTTCAAGAATTCTCTGTAATTGGGGCAAGCATATGTATGCTCATAAAAAGAGAGAGAGAGAGAGAGAGCAGGAGAGAGAATAATGGCGAAAAATAATTGATTCCTTATTTAATTCCAAATATAAAGGGATACTCATTTAATTCCTAAAGTGTATATAATTGGTAAATTGTATATGCCTATATAATTAAATTGAAACATGAGTAGGGAGAGTAATAAAGTTTCAAATAGTATATAGGAATTAAAAATCCCCTATTAGATGTGAGAGCATAGGCAGAAGATGACATATTTACAATTCATCAAAACTTATAAAATCACTTGGACAAACATCATATAAATTAGTACAACAAAAGTTCTACGACTATACAATGAACATGTACACCCAACTAATACATCTAACAGCACATTGGCTCTTATTTCTTTGAGCATAAGATCAGATATAGTGTCTTACGTTATAGTATGCGCAACATAGGTTAAGACTTAGACCTTGTGCGAAGCACAGGTGACAAGTATAAATAGCATGTGAAGTCAGGAATTTCGCTAAGAATATTTAAGATTTAATATTTGTATAAAAGATAATATTTAACCTATATACGTGATGCAATTTTCTAACCAAGAGTGTTTAACTTACCATCCATTCCGAACTATAGCTTCGCCCGTAATAAATAGGTGATAAATAAATTATAAGGTCATGACCAAAAGTGATAGTTTTTTAATGAGTTTGGTTGTAAAACTTAATGTAGTATAAATATTTGTTACTCATCTGTTAACCATTCCTAGAGCAATAAAATCAATATTTATATGTGTCATGTTTTTGCAAAAGGTATTTTGAGAATCACTGTTAGATTGGGAGAATGAGCCAACATTAATAAGGGTATGTTTGGTATGTCAATTTTTCAATGTCTGGTTGGCTTAATGTTTGGAAAATATTTTTTTTATGAACTAATATTTCTACAATTTAAGAAAAATGACTTACCTAATAAGAGGAGAAAATAATATTTTGCGAATCTCTCTTTCAACCCACCCCAACCCACCCAGAAACCACCCCACTACCCT